>JBAJHX010000049.1:9675866-9691078 GCA_037176925.1 Amniataba percoides | reverse complement strand
TTCAGCATGCTGATATTCTGTGCAGTATGGCTCACTTTTATCCCAGCGTATGTCAGCTCTCCTGGGAAGTTCAGTGTAGCTGTGGAGATATTTGCTATTCTGGCTTCAAGCTTTGGGCTGCTTATTTGTATTTTTATTCCAAAATGTTATATTATCTTACTGAAACCAGAGAAGAATACAAAAAAGAATATGATGGGGAAGGGGGCACCAAAATCTTTCTGAAAACTTCCAACAATGCTTTGGCAAATCCATTTTTGATCTCTTATAATTCTATACATTTTTACAAAACTGTCAGCTATCTTTTTTTACTGAAGACTTGCATTGTGATACAGTAGTATCTTTGTATAGTCTATCACTTAATTTCTGACATGTTATATTGGTGTGACAGCAATTTATACACAGTAATATATGATCACATAAACAAATATATACAAGTACAGATGCCTTGATTCACATAACATGGTTTAAAAATCATGGTCACAGGACAAAATAGAGTCTCTTTTTACTGACAAAAATGTTTATGTTTTAACTTGTTTGGTTTCTTTTGTTTACTGAGGCTAAAGGTCAGTCATGATAACTGTCACCTTATTCTTAAATGTGTATAAAGCCCTGCCATGAGCAGCGGCCTTGACTGATCTGGCCTGAAGAGCACAACAAAGTAAGCCATTGTTGAGGCTGCTGCTTTTGGTTGTGCTCATGGGAAAGACATGTATAGAAATGAAACAAGTATGTACTCCTAACTTATATAAAATGATGTGTGTATTTTGTAATGTACTATATATTGTCTTTGTTGTGACATAAATGAAACAATGAATTATTTAATTCTCCATCCCAGCCTGTCTCTGTTTTGTTAAAGTGTTATAGTGTGTTATAGTCCACAACTTTTCTGATAAACTTGCACCCCACTCTCAGCCACAATAGAATATTTAGCAAAACAAATACAGAAAGCCCACATACACCACCTGCTCACATCAGATGGCAGAAAGACCAAATTCGCACCTTGTCAGCCAACATAAACATATTACATAGTACAGTATTTAGCAGATAAACAGATAGTGGAGACAAAAAAGGCCGTTTTCAAATTACGTTCACATTGTGAGGCATTTCAATGAGGTTCATAGTCCTAATTTCTTTACGTGACCTTTATCCTTTATTATTTTCTTAGTGTTTAAATTCCACTTATACATTCAATCATAAATTGCACCATACTGTTTAAACATTAAAAATGAGAAACATTTGTACAGAACAGTGTAATATTCCCCATCATTAATATATAAACGTATGTAAAATATGAAAAGGCCCAAAAGACTCTCTGCATGCCTACCTGCCTCTTTTTGCCCCACCTTGTATTTCCACAGAGATAAAACATCACTGTTATATAATTTATCATGCCATTCCGGAATGTATAAATGCTAGCACTAGCTATATTAAGGTAAATGTGATGCCACCCAGTGGTTAAGGTCTCTTAGTATGACGTCTACACACAGGTGGCCAGAGCAGGGATGGGCACTTTTACAGCTAATATTGGTGGTCTGTTGTTCTCAAGCTGAGGAGATGGTGTGCAGACGAAGAGGAGATCCTGAGAACCCCCAGCTATCAAAGAATGGGGACATTATGTTGGGGGGAATCTTCTCTTTCCACAGCAGCTGGAAAGACAGACAGGACACTTACATGAATAAACCACTGCCACTGCAATGCACCAGGTAAATATATAATATAAAGCTATTTAGATGAAATATATATAAGACTAAGTTGGTAGAGATACATAACATATCATCAGGATCAGTATTACAACATATTCTTCTTGTGTATCAGTATTGTCAAATGCTTGCATTTATATTGCTACTGTCTTTCTTTATTTCATATTTTTATGTTTTTTTTTCATATTCCAACTATTTATAACTGTCCCTTCAAGTTTGAGTTTCAGAGGGTTCCAGTTTGCCCAGGCTATGCTCTTTGCCATAGAGGAAATTAATAACAGAACAGATCTATTACCTGGAATTTCTCTGGGCTACAAGCTCTATGATGCATGTGGCTCCATTGTCAGAGGTGTGAGGGTTGCACTGGCCTTGGCTAATGGTATTGAAGATGTATCTGCACCCGATGAACCATGTACCAGAGCTGCCCAGGTGCAGGCTATTATGGGCGAGACCTCTTCCTCTCCTTGCATGGCTATAGCTACTGTTATCGGACCTTTTTATATTCCAATGGTTGGTGAGATTCGTCAAAATGATTTTATATATCTAAATTAGCATTTTGTTGTTATATTGGAATATAATTTTCTCTCTCTTTTAGATCAGCCACTTTGCCACTTGTGCTTGTCTCAGTGATAAAACCAAGTACCCATCCTTCCTTAGAACAATACCCAGTGACTACTACCAGAGCAGAGCTTTGGCTCACTTGGTCAAACACTTTGGTTGGACTTGGGTAGGAGCTATTAGAACAAATGATGATTATGGAAATAATGGCATGGCCACATTTATAGAAACAGCCCAGCAGCTGGGTATCTGTCTGGAGTATTCTGTGGCATTCTTCAGAACAGATCCACCAGAGAAAATACAAAAAATGGTTCACACTATCAAGTCTTCCACTTCCAAAGTCATTGTTGCCTTTCTCTCCCACATGGATATGGATGTAGTAATACATGTGCTATCTCACCACAACTTGACTGGGTATCAGTGGGTCGGCAGTGAGGGATGGATCTTAGATTCCCAAACTGCAGTCTTGGACAGGGATCACATTCTGGATGGTGCCATAGGCCTGTCAATCCCCAAGGCACATGTCAGTGGCATGAAAGAGTTCATGTTGGATGTAAAGCCGCTGAATTCATCTGCTAATGAAATGTTTACAATGTTTTGGGAGGCATTATTCAGCTGCACATTCCAGCAGTCAAAGTCATCAGAAGTGAACCAAAGTCACTGTACTGGACATGAAGATGTGACTGGAGTGCAAAACAGTTTCACTGATATGTCACTCATGCCTATCTTTTACAATGTATATAAAGGAGTGTATGCTGTGGCTCACGCAGTTCATAGTATTCTCAGCTGTAATAAAACATGTAACAATAACGTGCAGCTAGATCCGTTCACTGTGAGTTTGACACAAAAGACAGTTTCTACATCACAGGACATCAGATTAACACTGAAAATAACTTAAATCTACAAAATGTTTGTCAGCTAATCTGCACTACTTTACATTTTCTTAGATTTTACAGCACATAAAAAAGATTCATTTTAAAACAAAGGAAGGAGATGAGGTTTACTTCAATGAGAATGGAGACCCTGCAGCAAAGTATGAAATTATAAACTGGCAGCCAACAGAAAAAGGCATTGTGGACTTTGTCACAGTTGGTCTTCATGATGCATCTTTACCTGCAGATGAACAGCTGAATCTTCAAAATAAGACTTTAATTTGGGCACAAAAGTCAAAACAGGTAAGGTACTGTGTAATCACTATGGTTGTTAAGGATACTGTTATAGTTGTGGAAATCATTATTTATCTGTGGTGAATATTCCTGATGTTTTGTTTTAATACAACATAATTAATAAGTGATGCTTGTCACCAGTGAAAAGAAAGAAATATTGGGGATATGTTTTCCACTGTTCTTTTGTTCATGCAGGTGCCTGTGTCAGTTTGCAGTGAGAAATGTCCTCCAGGAACTCGCAAGGTCCTTCAGAAAGGAAAGCCTGTCTGCTGCTATGACTGTTTAAGATGTGCAGAGGGAGAATTCAGCAACAGCACAGGTGGAATAACATTAAATACAAGACAAAACAGAAGGTCCAAAGGTTATCATTCTCACATTCTCAATTTCAATAAATGGCATAGTTTTATAATCTGACTTCAAAAGCATTTCTGCAGGGATTTTGTAGTCCTGCAGCATTTTAATTAAACCAAAACATCAATATGAAATATCCTTAACATATACAATGATTAACTGCTCTATGGATCAAAACCCTTTGAACAGAATGATGCTGTCCAAATCATTTTAGGTAATCAAATAGTCCATATTGGACATTTTGAGTCTTTTTATATATTATAACATCCTTGGAAAAACATGGCAAAGAGGAATTCTATACTTTTCATATTACTCCAAAAACAGTTGCCTTGACTTTCACACAGTCTGATGGTAACCCATGAGCTTCTGACTGGTTATCTGAGGCTGATGTGGCATGTACACTGAACTTATTCTATAAGGATGATAAAATGTCTATAACCCACCTTGTACTCAAACAATGAGAATGCGCACAGAGAAAGCTCTTGTTTTGAAGCCAATGCAAGTTGATTGATAATGGCCACTTATATAATGTCTGCATTTATGACCGTTGCTGCTCTAACAGTCATGTCTCCATGGATGCTCTCAAGCACCCCAGTAAGAGGCCCTTTGTATGTGCATGGTTGGTAGTATTGGTCATTGTCCTGATATATGTGGCCGATATTTTGAATGCTGTCTTCCATATTCTCTGCATATATTTATACATAAATGCCCACAATTGGGGTTTCTCTTCCCTTAATTATGGTCTTGGCTATTCCCAAGGTCAGTCCTACAGCCACTCTTTACTTTTGTTGACCTTGATGCCAGCCTGAGAGACCTTCAGGTCACAGAACTCACAGTATTGCAGCACTACCTTTGTGGGATCATGAATTCTTCTTTCAGGCTGTTCACAGTGAGTTGCAACATGTTATTATGCCCATAGATGATTATACTGGTCAGGCTCTGAAGTTGTCCCACCTACCTGCTTATCTTCATCTCAAAACTCCCCACTGTAGAGATTGGAAACTAAAAAAAACAAGAAGGACCAAAGAATACTTGGGAAGGTGCTGTACTTGTAATGTCAGGCCTAAAACATACCTAGTAGGCTTGACTTGTCCACAGCAATTAAACAGGCTTCCACTTCTTGGTTATTTGCTTGCTGATGGATGCTGCATATTCCAAGATACAGTTAAATATGTTCCAAAGGCTCTGTATTGTTGATGATTGAGAATATACTGTGTGATATTGTGAACTTATAAGATCAAAATTAGTCATGCTGACATCATTTGTTATCCATTTATGTTATCCATTATCTGGTAACTATGTTATGATTGTCTTGTGACATGGATACACATAACCTCTGCTCCAATATATATTTTTTTCAGATTCTATCACCTGTGTGCGATGCCATCCTGAATTCTGGTCAAATGAGAGAAGAGATGCCTGTGTAAAGAAGGAGGCAGTGTTTCTATCATATGAAGAGATTATGGGAGCACTGCTCACTGCAGCGTCTTTATTTGGAACATGTATGACTGCTCTTGTGGCATTCATATTCTTCAGGTACAGAAAAACTCCTATTGTCAGAGCCAACAATTCTGAGCTGAGCTTCTTGCTGCTCTTCTCCTTGACTCTGTGTTTCCTGTGTTCTCTGACCTTCATCGGCCGGCCCTCTGAGTGGTCCTGCATGCTGCGACACACAGCATTTGGCATCACCTTTGTCCTCTGTATCTCTTGTGTTCTGGGGAAAACAATAGTGGTGTTAATGGCCTTCAGGGCCACACTTCCAGGTAGTAATGTGATGAAATTGTTTGGACCTACACAGCAGAAACTCAGTGTTGTTGCTTTCACTCTTATACAAGTTATCATATGTATCCTCTGGTTAACAATTTCTCCCCCTTTTCCATTTAAGAACTTTAAGGAGTTTAAAGACAAAATAATCTTAGAGTGTGCTCTGGGCTCAGCTATAGGCTTCTGGGCTGTGCTTGGGTACATAGGCCTTCTTGCTATGTTATGTTTTATTCTTGCTTTTATGGCTCGGAAACTACCTGATAATTTTAATGAAGCCAAATTTATCACCTTCAGCATGCTGATATTCTGTGCAGTATGGCTCACTTTTATCCCAGCATATGTCAGCTCTCCTGGGAAGTTCAGTGTGGCTGTGGAGATATTTGCTATTCTGGCTTCAAGCTTTGGACTGCTCATTTGCATTTTTATTCCAAAATGTTATATAATCTTACTGAAACCAGAGAAAAATACAAAAAAGAATATGATGGGGAAGGTGACACCAACCTTTCAGTGATCAATTACTTTTGTGAATCACTCGTCTTGAGAGATAATAATTTCTATAAAGATTTAGTTTAAACAATTCAGTTATTGTAAGTAGTCTGCTTACAGTGTTATTTTTAGGTCTTTTCATAAATTGCACCATGTGAAAAACTTTTTTTTTCCTCTTACAATATTTTGCCTCTTGCTCCCACCTGGCCTACATGATGTTACTGCCGTCTAAAAAATTATATCAAGATGAGAAAAAGAAGGTTTTCTCACTGGAAATATAGTCTCCTTGAAGCTTATGACAAACTGCTAAAAACAAGAAAACAAGACATAGCACTGAAATATGATGTTCACTGTCGTTATTATTCAAGTTAACATTATAGTTTAGATTTCTGAGAGTATCTCTGGTCTTTGTTATTATTGTAATTTATTTGTTACATTTATTTGTGTTGCATAGTTGGATTGAGCTAATGCAGACACATTATCTATAATTTTACCCTGTGACAATTAAAACTTAAACTCAGGCTACCATGTGTAGTTTACTCAAGGAAGGAAGGAAAACAGTCATTGCTACAATTAATGGAGATATAAAATAAGTACAAACATTTCCTTTTCAGCTTCACTCCTTGAGCCACCAGAGATCACATGACCAGCTAACTGGTAACAGCTAACTGGTAACAGTTAGCAGATATTCTCTGCCTAATGGTCAGGAGACATGCTAACATTGCATAACAAAGACACTTAATTCCCTTGGTGCAGCAAATACAATATGCAAAGCATTTCACAGCTGCTTTACATGAAACAGAGCTTATCTGGTCACATTCTGCTCACTACTATAATTTCCCCAACCCACACAATCATGGGCTTCACACTGTATGTGGAATTTCCAGGTTTTTTGCTCCACAAACCTTAACAAACCTGCCACCATAAGTTAAATGCATTCATCCATGCCACCTTCCTTAAAGGGGAAGCATTTGTCAGCCTGATCTACTCCACGTCCTGCAGTTGCATATGATGAGATGATGATGATGTGACACATTAACACTTGACTGACTTGACATGACTGGCTGTATATTGTAAAATGCAAATGTACAAATATCATTCAAAATGAAAATCACAATAGTGTAAATGAGCGCAACACAAGCCTGCTCATATACACCTATCGATCTACAAACCATAATAACATATGATTTATATAGGCGACTCTTTAGGATTGGCTTAAAAATGGAAGACAAATCAGACCTCTTTATAAACAGATCAAGACAGTTCTTTTTGTGTCACCATGTTTCTTTTTACATTACCAGTACAAAAGTTGGGCATATGAGTATGAATTATTATCATGAATTTTGACAACACAACCAATCATATCCCAGTATAAAATTTATACAACTGTGATGGGAAAAACCTGCAAAACACATACAGTTAGACCATAATGGTCTTAGCCAACACCTGCTTTGCTGTCGATCCTGCACCACTTAATCCTCTCTTTTAAACAAGACCCCAACATACTTGAATTCATACGCTTTAGACAGCAATTCACCCACGATCCAGACGAAACAATCCCCATTTCTGGCAAAAAACCATGGCCTCACATTCGGAGGAACTGATCCTCATCTTGAACATTTCACATGTGGCTGCATACTGGACCAGTGCATGTTGGTACAATCTGATGAAGCCAATAGAACCACATCATCTGCAAAAAGTAGAGTTACTTTTCTAAGGTCCTAAAACAACAAACAACTGTACAAAACTGACTCGTACCCAATTCTCAAAAAAAGAAATTCTAAAATTATGGACATTATACAGAACAAAGCCTGAACAGAAAATTGAACAATCTAATAATAATGTCAATGATTTCAAGATTTCAATCTTTCAATTTACAGCAGTAATCATTGGTAATGAAATTCATAAGTCTTATGGGACTTTATCTGCATAGAGTTGATCAAAGTAAATACTTAGGTTTATAGTTGATATAGGCTCAGAACTTAGATTCACATCTCACACTGACCACATTCTCAGCTTATTTCATCTGTGTTTTAATTTGATCCATAAACTGTTTTATTCTGAGTGTCTTAAAACAGATATTACAATTTTATGACTATTCTGTTTGTTCACCAAAATGCATCTGAACCATCTACCCCTCAATGTAGCATACGATTGCTATAGATTTGCTTATTGATGTTCTTTAGCAAACATTACTGTATAATATAGCATTAAATTGCATTAGCTTATTGTCTTATTCCTTACTTATTTCACCGCTTGTAAACAGTAAAATTGTAATTACATAATTTTCTCAGATAACAACATATTTGTTGTTTTATTGCTTACATTTGGTCTCCTGAGGCTAAACAACAGCAACTACTCACTTAAATATGTGCAAAGTCATGCCATGAGCTCTCAGGTTGAGTGAGATGGTCTGGCATTGTTAAAGCTCTCTTTGTACCTTTAACCCGGCAACAAGCTGCTCCGGTCACAATGTAATGACGTATTTGTAGTCCATTCGTTGTCAGATATCCCAGACAACTTTTTTCCCTGTCTGAGTCCGTTTCGTCTGAGGCCGTTTCGTCTGACTGCTGCTTTTACTGACGTCTGACAGTGTTTTTTCTGAGACTGATGGCGTTTTTCTTGAGACCTGATGCCTTTTTGTCTAAGGTCTGACTCTGAAACCTGATATCTGAGGATGTCCTAAAATGTATGCCATAGAACTGTTTTTATTTTTGACTCAGCTGTGCCCAATAAAACAAATTATACCATGCTGTCTTGTCAGCACAAAAGGTTAGATGGAAAAAGTTAGAAACAAGCTTCTCAACATACTGGAGAATTTTGCATCTAAAAGGTAGGTGGAGACCAAAAGAGAGATAAAATTTCACCAGCTGGGCAAAAACACAACTCTAAATGAATACTTAAATTGTACTGTCAGCTTGATGTGAAAATAAACTAAAATGTGTGATTGCTGACTCAGACTTATTAAGTAGCCATGTCAGCTCCATTTAATTTAGTAATTCAAGATTCAAGATTCAAGATTCCTTTATTTGTCCCACAATGGGGAAATTTACGGCGTAACAGCAGCAAAACATACACACAGAGGAAGAGAAGTCAGTCTCTTATCTCTCTTATCTCTAATATCACCTGATATCATACTTAGGTAAAATTGAAATGAACTTAAGTTCAAGTCGTCTTCCGTATGGGAACCTCCCTCCTCTGGCCCCACCTTGAAGGTCCACATAGATAAGACAAAGACACACAAATGTATAAATATCAGCTTTCAGTCTTTATGAAGGTGCATGCAGTGCTGCACATGTGATGGTTTACTTTTCTTTGATAGTATGACATCCATACAGAGGTGGCCAGAGCAAGGTTGGGCACTCTTACAGCTGCTGTTGGTGGTGTCTGTTTCCCAGGGTGAAAAGCCAGTATGCAGACACAGAGGGGATCCTGAGAACCCCCTATTATCTAAGGATGGGAACATTATGCTGGGGGGAATCTTCTCTTTCCACAGCAGATGGAAAGATAGACAGGATACCTACATGCATAAACCACTGCCACTGCAATGCATCAGGTAAATTACTGTACATCATATAAATGTATTCAGATTTTAAATGTCTAAATTCAAAACTGGGCCAAAAAAAGGTTATCAAGCTAAATATTAAGGACTGAGTAAAAAACATGACTTGTGTGTTATAATACCATAATATGCTTTCTTTTTGCCATGCTGTTGTTTATACTTTAGGGACAATTGGTTTGCTATTAAAACTACTTAAATCTGCCTGAAAGTTTGAATTTCAGAGGGTTCCAGTTTGCCCAGGCTATGCTTTTTGCCATAGAGGAGATTAATAACAGCACGGACCTACTGCCTGGCATCTCTCTGGGCTATAAGATCTACAATGCCTGCACTTCCATTGCTCAAGGTGTGAGGGTTGCACTGGCGTTGGCTAATGGTATTGAAGAGGTATCTCTACCCTCCGAAGAACCATGTACCAGACCTGCTCAGGTGCAGGCCATTATGGGAGAGACCTCTTCCTCTCCTTGCATGGCTATAGCGACTGCAATTGGACCATTTCATATTCCAATGGTGAGTGACATTGGTAAATTTAAAATTCTATTTGAGGATGACAAGTATCATTCTTTGAGCTAGACATAGCAAAATTATTTAAAAATAGCATGAATGCACTGTATAATTGTTCAATATTTTACCTTTTCATCCTGGAATGTGTCATCTTCTCTCTTTTAGATCAGCCACTTTGCTACTTGTGCTTGTCTCAGTGATAAAACCAAGTACCCGTCCTTCCTCAGAACAATACCCAGTGATTACTACCAGAGCAGAGCTTTGGCTCACTTGGTCAAACACTTTGGCTGGACTTGGGTTGGAGCTATTAGAACAAATGATGATTATGGAAATACTGGCATGGCCACATTTATAGAAGCTGCTGAGCAGCTGGGCATCTGTGTGGAGTATTCTGTATCTGTCTACAGAACAGATCCATCAGAAAAAATACAAAAGATAATTAATATTATCAAATCTTCCACTTCCAAAGTGATTGTTGCTTTTATCTCTCATAAGGACATGGATGTGCTAATACCCGAATTGTCCCAACACAACTTGAGTGGTTACCAGTGGGTTGGCAGTGAGAGCTGGATGTTTGATTCCCAAACTGCAGCCTTGGACAAGCATCACATTCTGGATGGTGCCATAGGCCTGTCTATACCTAAAGCACATGTCAGTGGCATGAGAGAGTTCATTTTAGATGTAAAGCCACTCAATTCATCAAGTAATGAAATGTTTACAGAGTTTTGGGAAACATTATTTAGCTGCAAGTTCCAGCAATCAATGTCATCAGAAGGGAACTGGAATAAATGTACTGGACATGAAGATGTAACTGGAGTGCAAAACAGTTTCACTGATATGTCGCTCATGCCTATTTTTAACAATGTATATAAAGGAGTGTATGCTGTCGCTCACGCACTTCATAGTCTTCTCAGCTGCAATAAAACATGTAACAATAATGTGCAGCTAGATCCATTTATGGTGAGTTTAATTAAATTATAATTCAATTAGTTTTTGTATTAAGCCATATTATCAAGGAAAATTGTTGAACATTGAAATAATATATAGTAATATGTAAAGTAGACTGCTAATAAATAGTTAGCAGTGCAGAAAATAGGCCTTGAAAATAATTGTCTAATAAAAGCCAAAGAATTAAACTGTAGTTTGTAGTCACATTAACAAAGACAATTGTTATAAATATCGATTTGTATTTTTCTTGAACATTTTGTGGGCCTATAGTCTAACTAGCATGACGGCCATAAAAAAAGCTTTGTCAGATAATGATCTATTGCTGCATATCTTCATAGATTTTACAGCATATAAGAAAGGTTCGGTTCAAAACAAAGGAAGGAGATGAGGTTTACTTTAACAAGAATGGAGACCCTGCAGCAAAATATGAAATCATAAACTGGCAGCCAACAGAAAAAGGCACTGTGGATTTTGTCACAGTTGGTCTTCATGATGCATCTTTCACTGCAGACAAACAGCTGATTCTGCAAAATAAGACTTTAATTTGGGCACAAAATTCACAACAAGTAAGCTACGGGGGGATCATTGAATTGATCGTGACAAACTATTTTTTTATAGTTCTGGTCATATATGTTATCTGTTTTTATTGCTTTGTATGTACTGTATGCGGTTTCAGTGCATCAATATCAATAATAAATGTTTGCAAAGATGATGGTTACATTTAAAAAATGCACTCATAGTAGTTTTGTTCATGCAGGTGCCTTTGTCAGTTTGCAGTGAGAAATGTCCTCCAGGAACTCGTAAAGTTCTTCAGAAAGGAAAACCTGTCTGCTGCTATGACTGTTTAAGATGTGCAGAGGGAGAAATCAGCAACAGCACAGGTATAATATTAAAGTCAAGTCTTGGAAATGCATATTAAGCTTAAAGTGCCAATGTGAAACCATTATGCAACTGAAGTACATATAAAATTACTCCGTAATTAATCATAAGACATTGTCAGTCTGTATTATACTCAACCCATTATATGTCAGACTTTTTGGGTCATCTGTGACCCCCACCACCACCACCACCACACACACACACACACACACACAAAGAAGACATGGCATGATTATTCATTTATTATCTGGCAGTTATACTGAGTCTGCCTTGTAGGCAGAGAAAGGATGCAACATACAAAAAAATCTTACTCAACAAATCTAACATGTGCTTAAATCTGATTTTACAGATTCTATCACTTGTGTGCGATGCCATCCTGAGTTCTGGTCAAATGAGAGAAGAGATGCCTGTGTTAAGAAGGAAGCAGAGTTTCTATCATATGAAGAGATTATGGGAACACTGCTCACTGCAGCCTCTTTATTTGGAACATGCATGACTGCTGTGGTGGCATTAATTTTTTTCATATACAGACATACTCCGATTGTCAGAGCCAACAACTCTGAGCTGAGCTTCCTGCTGCTCTTCTCCTTGAGTCTGTGTTTCCTGTGTTCTCTGACCTTCATCGGCCGGCCCTCTGAGTGGTCCTGCATGTTGCGACACACAGCATTCGGCATCACCTTTGTCCTCTGTATCTCTTGTGTTCTGGGGAAAACAATAGTGGTGTTAATGGCCTTCAGGGCCACACTTCCAGGCAGTAACGTGATGAAATGGTTTGGACCTACTCAGCAAAAACTCAGTGTTCTGGGATTCACTTTTGTACAAATTGTCATTTGTATCCTCTGGTTAACAATTTCTCCTCCTTTTCCATTTAAGAATCTTAAGACATTTAAGGACAAAATCATCTTAGAGTGTGCTCTGGGCTCAGCTGTGGGCTTTTGGGCTGTACTTGGGTACATTGGACTTCTAGCCATGTTATGTTTTTTCCTTGCATTTCTGGCCCGAAAGCTGCCTGATAACTTTAATGAGGCCAAATTTATCACCTTCAGCATGCTGATATTCTGCACAGTATGGATCACTTTTATCCCAGCATATGTCAGCTCTCCTGGGAAGTTCAGTGTAGCTGTGGAGATATTTGCTATTCTGTCTTCAAGTTTTGGGCTGCTCTTTTGCATTTTCATTCCAAAATGTTATATTATCTTGCTGAAACCAGAGAAGAATACAAAAAAGAACATGATGGGGAAGGGGACACCAAAATCTTTCTGAAAACTTATGTGGTGAAGTCATTCTAATGGGGCGGCACAGTGGTGCAGTGGTTAGCACTGTCGCCTCACAGCAAGAGGGTTCTGGGTTCGACTCCCGGTTGAGGCGGGCCCTTCTGTGTGGAGTTTGCATGTTCTCCCTGTGTCTGGTGGTCTCCCTGTGTGCGTGGGTTCTCTCCGGGTACTCTGGCTTCCTCCCACCACCCAAAGACATGCATTAGGTGAATTGGCAACTCTAAATTGGCCTTAGGTGTGAATGTAAGAGTGAATGGTTGTTTGTCTTCTATGTGGCCCTGCGACTGACTGGCGAGCAGTCCAGGGTGTAACCCTGCCTTCGCCCTAAGACAGCTGGGATAGGCTCCAGCACCCCTGTGACCCCGAGTGCAGGATGAAGCGGGTTAGAAGATGGATGGATGGGATTCTAATGACTTCATAATTTTTACATAATGAACTGCTCTCTATCGTAGTCTTATTCAAGAGTTGGATTACACTACAGTACTGTTTATCATTTAATTTGTAACATATAATGTTGAGATAACTGCATTACACTGTAATATACTATACTATACACATTATATATGTATTTAACTATATGTATGTGTATGTACCTAAATCCAAACCACTGATATTAATATTTAATCCCTTAATAAAAATGGTAATCCGAAAATAAAAGCCACAGTTTCACAAACAAAAACAACTTTGGCTTGATGTGTTTGGTTTCCTTTGGTCTCCTGAGGCTTGAGTTCCACCATGACAACTTCCCCCTTGTTGTTCAACGTGTATAAAGCCCTGCCATGAGCTGTGAAACTCATTGGCCTGGTCTAAAGAGCAGAGCAAAGCTATGCAATTGTTGAGACTGCTTCTCTTGCTTCTGCTAATGGGGAAGGGAGACTCTGTGTGCCGTCTGCAAAGCTCAGCACAACCAGCTGAACTAACCCAATATGGTGACCTTGTTATTGGGGGCATATTTTCATTTCGCACAGGGCAGGACTACGTAATTAACACATTTCAGAAAGTTCCAGATGTGCGAAAATGCAACAAGTACGTATAGTTGTGACTATAGAATTTAATGATTTATTTGTATTTTGTACTGTATTTGAAAAATTTGCATATACAATTTCATTCTGTGTTTTACCACCCAGTTTCAATTTTAGGGAATTCAAATTTGCACAAGCCGTGATATTTGCTGTAAAGGAGATCAACAAAAATCCTGATATCCTCAGAAATGTTAAACTTGGCTACAAGATCTATGATAACTGTGGAACAATGGACATACTGAGAGCTGCTCTTGCACTAACAAGTGGACTGAAGGAAGAAGTCAGAGAGGACAACTGCACTAAAGCAGAGACAGTGCAAGCTATCTTGGGACATTCAGGCTCAACACCAACTATTGCATTTGCGCAGGTTGTTGGAAGATTTCAGATACCTGTGGTAAGTAAAAGAAGAAAGGTCAGTGTCAAGTGTTATTTAAGTGTGTTAGATGTGGTCTTGAAAATATCTACAGATTATTTTAATGTTCTGCATAACTCTAAGTGTAGTATGAATCAAAACAGCCATTATGCAGATATGAAATATTTGCTCTGTTACTGCCTCTGACATGTTTGTGTCTTTTGCTGCAGATCAGCCATTTTGCCACCTGTGCCTGTCTGAGCAACAGAAAAGAGTATCCCACCTTTTTCAGAACGATTCCCAGTGACTACTACCAGAGCAGAGCCCTGGCAAAGCTGGTCAAGTACTTCGGCTGGACCTGGATTGGTGCTCTAGCTGTGAATAATGAATATGGCCTCAGTGGCATAACTGCATTTATCCAGGCTGCACAAGAGTATGGCGTATGCATTGAGTACTCTGAAGCATTTTCATCATCAGATCCACCTGATAGCCTGCAGAGAATAATAGATATCATCAAGCATGCCACCTCCAAAGTGATTATGGCTTTTATGTCACACAGAGAAATAAATTTGCTGGCGACTGAGTTGTACAAACAGAACATTACAGGACTGCAGTGGGTCGGCAGTGATGCCTGGATCACAGATCCCTC
>JBAJHX010000049.1:9625705-9636229 GCA_037176925.1 Amniataba percoides | reverse complement strand
CAGGCAGTAATGTGATGAAATGGTTTGGTCCCACACAGCAGAGACTCAGTGTTCTGACTTTCACCCTCATTCAGGTGATCATTTGTATACTTTGGCTGACAATAAACCCTCCAGTCCCAAAGAAGAACATGATGTATTATAAAGAAAAGATCATCTTAGAGTGTGCTCTGGGTTCAGCTGTTGGATTTTGGGCTGCGTTGGGTTATATCGGACTTCTTGCCCTCTTGTGTTTTATACTTGCTTTTCTTGCTCGGAAGCTTCCAGACAGCTTTAATGAAGCCAAGCTGATCACCTTCAGCATGTTGATTTTCTGTGCAGTCTGGATCACATTTATCCCAGCGTATGTCAGCTCTCCTGGGAAATTCACTGTTGCTGTGGAGATATTTGCTATCTTGGCTTCCAGTTTTGGTTTGCTGGCATGCATTTTCTTCCCAAAATGTTATATTATTATATTCAGGCCAGAAGAAAACTCAAAAAAACATTTGATGGGGAAAATACCATCAAGAACTCTTTAATCTCTAATTCAGAATTGTCCCCATAGAAAAAGCCTTTAGTGTGGCAATAAATAAAACAACTTTAGTATGTCATAGTCTGACAGATAACATTGACACAAAACATGTTGTAATCCACCTTCCTGGTCGGACAGGAGCCAGAGATTTTGTGATAGGTGGAGCAGTATTGATTGGTGAATGAGCGGATTGCCTCCATGTAGCTGGAAGTCGCAGAGAGGACGTCTCTTTTGGTTGTTAGCATATGCACCAAACAGCTTTTCAGCGTACCTGACCTTCTTGGAGTTGCAAAGTGTTGTCCTGGATAAGATGCCACCTGGAGACTGTAAAGGAGGTGACTTCAATGCTCATGAGGACAACAGGAGAGAAAACTTGAGTGGTGCCATAAAGAACACAATGTTCAAACATAGCATGGCTCATAAGTGTACCTGCTACCAGAGCACTCTGATTACAGGCCAGAGATCAATGAATACAATACAATATTAAAAACCATACTAAAATCCAAATCATCAACTAAAAACGCACTGCATGCTAAAAACAATAAAACTCTATTTTTTACCCATGTGACACACAGCATGTGTTTGTGCAAGTAGCTTGGTGGTTTGTATCCTGGTTTTGGTAGGTTTTCTCCTTTTGAGCCTTAAAAAGGAGGGTAGTGGTTGGGAGCCCCTTCAGTTTACCTGGAAGGTGGTTTTGAATTAGCTGATGTTTTCTATAACCTTGGTTTCTTTGTCCTTATAGTGTGATCTCTGCATGTAAATGGGCAGCTTGATTTGAGTTCATTGTCCAGTCTTTACTTAATTATAAATAAACTTTATTTAGCATGCAACAAGTGTCCCTCGCTCTTCTTTCAATCCACTTAACACCTATTGTTACCCCCTTGCATCCACTGAGATGTAACTTACTTGGGTCCAGGAATCGGAGGGAATCTGAGGGATTGGTTGTTGCCTTGTAGTACTACACCAGCTTGTTGTGAGCATTTATTGTGGTATTCAGGATGCGGGTGTTCTTTGTCTGGCTTCATCGTGCAATCAGTGGAACAACTTCCTCAGTAAAGTCAGGTGAGTTCACTGCCACTTTGTTATTCTGCGATTTTTGTTTTCAAGTTTATCCTGCAGAGGGGAGTAACATTCTCAAGTCTTGCATGGCTCAGAAGATACACAGATGAAGTTTAGTATTAGTTAGAGGGGAAATTTGTTTTGAGAGCCTGCACTGGTACCATCATTTTCTGCTTGCTTGTATCCAGTGAGTATAGCGTACTTTGATTTTTATTTTTTTGTGGCTGCTCCCACTTTGGATCAGTTTGATAAGTGTAGAAAGTCTGATTCGCTTGCTCTTGCGATACAGAATGGCATTTCGGTCTCAGCTTCTCTCTGTAAACTTGATCTGAAGTCAGCAGTCATATATGGCTTAGCTAGCCAAGGTTTATTGGTCCTGCCAGCCCTTGAGGGACTCCCTACTATGATTGCTGCCAGTGTGGAGCGGAGCTGTGATGCAGTAGATCAGCGCACTGGGGCTGTGACTGCACCATCTGGTTCTGGTGTTTCTCCTATGACCCCACAGGTACAAAAGAAGCAAGAGGAGAAAGTGTTTACATTGCCTCCTTTTGAAAGGTGCGATTGGCTTGTCTGCAGGTGGAGGGGGGGGAGAGGAGTGTAAGTTAAGTCTCCAGAAGGAGATGGAGCTTAAAAAGTTAGAGACAGACACTGCAGGTAGGATGTGTCGATTGGAGGTACAGAGAAGTTAGACCATCGGACCCAACACCTTTGGTGTGGTGTCTCCTGCAGACCCTACCCCTGCCTTTGACGTTACCAAGCATATTTCCCTGGTAACTGAATTCAGAGAATCTGAAATTGAGTCCTACTTTATCGCATTTGAATGCATTGCTATCTCTGTGCACTGGCCACCTGATGTGTGGGCTATACTCTTACAATGCAAGTCAATGGGTACAGCACAGGAAAGCCACCACTCTGCAGGAGGCTGCCTCCTTAGCTGATGAGTTTGCTCTCACCCATAAGATGCGGTACTCTTTTTTTTTTTCCATATGCTGCAGCCTCAGCATGTCAATGACGAGCTTGTTTTCAGTTAACTGTCAAGTCTTTACTTTATTGTAAATAAACTTTATTCATTGTGCAACAAGTGTCTCTTGCTCTTCCGTCAGCCCACTTAGCATCTTTTGTTACTCCTTTGCACCAATTGGGACGTAACAAAGACATTAACACTCCAATTACGAGAATTCTATAACTACTAGAATTGCCATAGAGGACATTCTTAAAGTATGGGTCAATATGACTGTTATGGTCATTAAAGGTAGAAATCTTTAGTGCTCTTTTGTGTTTTGTAATTATATGAAAATAACTCCATTAGAATAAAATATAGACACATTTAGGAAAAGTCAGGGTCCTACAGTACATGGGTTTCATTTCAACAAAGATAAATACATTCTGTTCCTGACTGAAAACAAATCTGTTCAGACTGCTACTTGGCACATAAAACACAAACTCTTTCTTTACTGTTGTGTTTCTTAGTATCCACTTAAAGAATTACAGCATTTGTACTCTACATGCATTAGTAGTTAGTCCTGATTACAACATTTGGAATTCAAAATATCACATGGTTATTGCTGGGATTTTTTTGTTATTTGGCCTGTTTCTTCAGCTAAAAACTTAAAAATGAAAGGGACATGAACACTGAAATACTGTCTTTAATACATTTAGTAACATGTTGTGTTTGCATTGCAAGTTATGTATGGGATTATGTGAATTAATGTAATGCATGAAGTAATTCAACCTTTTTCTTTCCTTCATCTTTTTTACATACAGCCATTTGCTTATCTTCCTTACCAAACTGGTTTTCCAACATATTTATGTTGATTTTTTTTAAAGTTGAAATGTATTATGAGGTAAGTCAGAATTAAATCAGGTCTTCTGTTTTCTACATCTGAATCTGTTTATTAAACATGCAGTGAAAAACAGTTGATGACACTGTTGACACTGTGCTACCACTGGCTGTTGTCATGGTTTGCATTTTGTCATTTCTTGTGCCTTGTCTCCCTGTCTTGCCTTCCTGCCCTGTTTGTTTTTTTTTCTTGTGCCCTGTTTTCTGTGTTTTGTGTGCATTTTGTTCTTACTGGTGTTATGCCTGTGTTTTCTTGTGTCCGGTGTTTAGTTGTTCTGTTCTGTCATTTTCCAGTTTGCTCACTTCCTGCTTTATTTTGAATCCCCTCCTCTTCTCACACGTCTGTCACTTGACTTCCTGCCCTTGTGTGTTTCCCTCCTGATTACTTGCTCTGCCCCAATTTGTTTCACCTGTCCCCTGTTAGTCTCCTCACCTGTTTCCACTTCCCTGTTCCCTCACAGTGTATATATACCGGTCTGTTTCCTTTGTTCTCTGTTGCGTCGTCTGTGTTATTTTGCTAGTCCATGTGTTCCTGCCTGCTTTGTTCCTGCCTGCCTTGCTCCTGCCTGCCTGCCTTGTTCCTGCCCGTCTTTTCCTGTTCCCTGTGTTTCCCATTAAAGAGTCTTCCCACCCTCACTGCCGATCTCCTCAGCATCATTGGGTTCAAACTTCTCTTCCCCGCACACCCATCGTGACAGAACGATGCAACCAGCATGAACCCAGAGGACTCAGTCGGCACCCCGGAACAAAGTGGACAATTATTCTGGTGGATCCAGGGTTTCATGGCCGCCTACCCAGCAATGGACCCCGAAACCCAGGTAACCGGTCTGAAAATGGCTATAGATCGCCTGGCCTGTGACTCTTGGCTGTATGGGAGGTTGCCAGGCTTGTTTAGAGAGCTGTTGGCAGCTCTGGATGGTCGGCCAGCCAAGCTTCAGCTGGTCCGCTTGCCACAGTCTCTCGAGCCGGTTAACCCCAAGCGCCTCATCTCTGGCCATTCAAACCACAGATTCAGCCTCTGCCTGCACCGCGGCCTGCTAGCCTTCAGCCTGCTAGGCTTCAGCCTGCATCTCTGCCTGCTAGCCCCCAGCCTGCTAGCCTTCAGCCTGCACCCTTGCCTCAGTTGGCTAGCTCCAAACCTGCACCCCAGCCTCAGTTGGCTAGCTCCGAGCCTGCAACCCAGCCTTTCGGTTTCCAGCCTGCGCCCCGGCCTCAGTTGGCTAGCTCCAAGTCTGCACCCCAGCCTCAGTTGGCTAGCTCCAAGCCTGCAACCCAGCCTTTCGGCTTCCAGCCTGCGCCCCGGCCTGCACCGCAACCATCTGGCTTCCAGCCTGCGCCCCAGCCTGCACCGCAACCATCCGCCTTCCAGCCAGCAGCCCAGCCAGCACTGCAGCCCGTCTGCATCCAGCCAGCACCACAGCTTGTCTGCATCCAGCCAGCACCACAGCCAGTCTGCCTCCAGCCCGCATCTCAGCCAGCACCAGAGCCAGTCGGCCTCCAGCCCACAGCCCAGCCAGCACCAGAGCCAGCCGGCTCCCAGCCCGCAGTCCAGTCATCGGGTCAGCAGCCCACAGTGGTACCGTCCAGTCCGCAGCCCAGCCAGCACCACAGTCAGTCTGCTTCCAGCAATCTGGTTTTCACCCCTGTGCCCCAGAGACTGAGCACCCCTGTGCCCCAGAGACTGAGCATTCCCCGTCGGTCTTCACCGCGGATACCACGCCTAAACTCTCTGGGTCCCGGTCGGCCCGAGGGGCTCTGCCTCCTTCGTCGCCTGTCTCCAGAGAGGTTCCGCCTCCTTCATTGCCTGTCTGTGGAGGGGTTCCGCCTCCTTCGTCGCCTGTCTGTGGAGGGGTTCCGCCTCCTTCGTTGCCTGTCTGTGGAGGGGTTTTGCCTCTGCCTGTCTCCTGAGGGGTTCCGCCTCCTTCGTCGCCTGTCTGTGGAGGGGTTCCGCCTCTGCCTGTCTCCAGAGAGGTTCCGCCTCCTTCATTGCCTGTCTCCCGAGGGGTTCCGCTTCCTTCGTTGCCTGTCTGTGGAGGGGTTCCGCCTCCTTCGTCGCCTGTCTGTGGAGGGGTTCCGCCTTCTTCGTTGCCTGTCAGTGGAGGGGTTCCCTCGTCTTCGTCCACGTCGCGGCCGCCAGAGGGTCTCGGTCTTCGCCGCCATCGCCGGCCTCCCGAGTGTCCCAGCCTTTGCCTTCACCGCCGTCGCCGGCCTCCCGAGGGTCCCAGCATTCGCTGCTGTCGCCGGCCTCCCGAGGTTCCCAGCCTTGCTTCCAGCAATCTGGCTTTCACACCTGTGCCCCAGAGACTAAGCACCCCTGTGCCCCAGAGACTGAGCATTCCCCGTCTGCCTTTCCTGCTGACGCCACACCTGAACTCTCTGGGTCCCGGTCGGCCTTCCCCACCGACGCACCGCCTGAACTCTGCGGGTCCCGGTCGGCCTTCCCCGCCAACACACCGCCTTAACTCTCTGGGACCTGGTCGGCTTTCCCCACTGACGCACCGCCTGAACTCTGCGGGTCCCGGATCGGCATTCCCCACCGACACACCGCCTAAACTCTGTGGGTCCCGGATCAGCATTCCCCGCCGACACCGCCCTGAACTCTGCTGTCGCCGGCTACCCGAGGGTCCTAGCCTTTGCCGCTGTCATCGGCCTCCCGAGGGGATCTACCTCCGCCGTCAGCCTCCCGAGGGATTCTGCCTCCGCCTTCGCCGTCGGCCGCCCGAGGGGTTTGAAGACTAGTTGGACTGCTTTATGATGGATGGATGGATGGATGGATGGATGGTGGTGGTGTGCAGATTGAGAAATGTCAGCTAGATATGGAGAGATTTGTGCTACCACCTAGATTTCAGACTGGGGTAAATACAGAATTAGTTGAGTCTCATCTGCAAAGCTATGGGTATATTTTGTCTCTGTTATTTAATATCTCTTTTAAATTGTTAAACTGTCATGCCACATTTAGACTATTGCAGCCCACTCCTGGCTGATCTGAATGAATGTGCCATTCTCAGGACTCTGACTGAGTACTGGTGGCTGACTACACATAATTCAAGACACTGGGGCTTCCCTACTGTACAGATCGCTCAGACTTATCTTACCCCCAGCATATGGTCAAAACATACATCCCAATGCAAACTCCATTACAGCACAATCAAAGCTGCTCGCTGACAGAGCAGCACTCTACAAGGCTGAAAACTAAAGTCTTGATATGACTACTTGACACATAAAAAAACTTTTCCTTTCCGTGTAACTCTTACTGAATGAAAGTAACCAATTTGTTGATCATTTTTAAGACACTTGGATTTAAAAATTAATTAATAGAGTGAATTGACAGTTTTTGGCCTGTCCCTTTAGCTGAAGACTTGCCTAGGTAGAGGACATAGACATTATTGATGACTCAGATATCATAGTGATTGAAATAACTTGAAAGTTTTGAAAGTTGTTGCATTAATTTACATATTGTGCTTGCATTAAATAATTCATGAGGTACTAAAAATAGGTATTTGTTTTTATTTATCTTTTTATTTAATTTTCACATTATCCTTATCACACTAGTTATATATAATTAAAACAATGCATTATATGAAAGAAGAAACAACACAGAATGTCCCCACTACATTTTTAATGAGCAGAAAAAGTTCAAAATCAAAATCAAAAGTGCAGTGAAAAACAAAGTTTTTTTTTTCTTAATTTGCAATGTGCTGACATTGGCTGCTTCTCTTTCTCTTAATCTATAAAGGTCGGCCCCCAGGACAGCATTTCATTAGTAAAGGGGGGATGCTTCATGATGGGTTGGATGACTTTAATCTTATTCACTCTTTTGGCGAGGGCAAACTCAAAGAATCAAACATGTAAAATGATCGGGGAAACAGGATTCATGGAATTTTCAAAAGAAGGTGATCTTATGATAGGAGGAGTTTTCTCTCTGAGTAATATACGCATACTGATAGATAACGGCTACCAGGCACTTCCATATACATACTGCAACAAGTGAGTGACTGCTTTGAATATGTAACCATTTTATGAAATGAAAGAAGACAATAGCATGATTTATGTACCTATAATATTCTGAAAATTAATCAACTGTAATAACTTCTTTATGAATAAGCTGACTACTCTTAACTCTGTGTTTATAGGCGACATGATAGGGAACTGAAATTTGCCCGGACAGTGATTTTTACTGTTGATGAGATCAACAGAGATACAGAGCTCCTTCCTGGAATTAGTCTGGGTTATAGGCTGTATGACGGCTGTGGGGATGAAAACCTGATACGGGCAGCAGTAGAAGCTGTAAATGGAGATGATTCAAAGGGCTGTAATGGTCAGATCCTTGCTCTCTTAGGCCATTCATCTTCTGGGCTGAGTAAAGACATCAACATGATACTAGGTCCACTATCTATTCCACAGGTACAAATAAATCATTGGGAAATAAATCAAAGCTACTCACTTCTCATAGTCCTATTAACATCTCTATTTCCATCAAAATAATGTGATTTGTTGTATATAATATATATGTATATTATTATTATATATATTATAGTATAATATAATATATATGTTTTCTTTTTATTTGAAGGTTAGTCATCTTTCAACATGTGCTTGTTTGAGTGACAAAAGACTGTACCCCACATTTTTCAGAACTGTGCCAAGTGACCGTTTCCAAATCATTGCCCTGGTGCAGCTTATGAAATACTTTGACTGGCGCTGGGTGGGGATTATTTACTCTGAAGAATTATACTCAGATGAAGGTACAGCTGAATTCACAGAGGAAGCAAAGAAAGAGGACATATGTGTTGAATACAGATTACCTTACACCAAGACATCTCAGGTCAAGATGGATGTAATTACTCAGACTCTACGGAAATCTTCATCAAAGGTGGTTCTGTTGTTTATGTCCTTGTCTTTCATCAAATCCTTCTTGGCTGGAATAGAGAATTATAACATAACTGAAAAGCAATGGGTTGGCAGTGAGTCTTGGATCACACAAGCTGACCTTGCTTCTGTTGAGAGACAAAACATTTTGCAGGGTGCAATAGGTTTTGCTCTCCCTGAGGCCTCCATACCAGGTCTTGGTGAATTCTTACTCAGCTTGAAACCTTCTGATTACCCAAACAGTGCTATCATTAAAGCATTTTGGGAGGATTTCTTTGACTGCACCTTCTCTCCATCAAATACTTCTGCAATGTGCACTGGTTCAGAAGATCTCAGGACAGTTGCTAGCCACTACACAGATGTGTCACATTTCAGACCTGAGAATAATGTCTACAAAGCTGTGTACTTAGTGGCGTCTGCTCTTCATGCACTATTGCAATGTAGAAATGGCTCAAATCCCACCACAGGAAAGCCCTGTGTTACCAAGAATGAAGTACAGCCTAAACTAGTAAGCACTAGGAAATGCATTCACCATCACATACATAGTAGTTCAATTATCAATTATAGGTTTACAGCAAAAAATAGAATTTCAAAGATGCATTTAGAGTCACACTTTAAGTTATGTATGTGTATGTTATGCACATTATTTATGTCTTTTTACTGAACATTTTAAATATGAGAGGGTACTGAAGATTAAGTCAAATTTCTTGTCTGTACACACATACTTAGCCAGTAAAGCTGATTCTGATTTCAATATCAACTGTCCTACGGGTCAATCTTGATGTTTTTTCTTTGGCTAGTGTTGTGTTTGCTAAAATCTGCCAATTTTCTCTTTTTAGGTGTTAGAACACATTCAGTATGTGAACTTCACAACAGAAAATGGGGCAAAAATGTCTTTTGATGAAAATGGAGAGTCTGTGGCCCAGTATGACTTAGTTAACTGGCAGATGAAAGAAGATGGCTCTGTTGAGATTGTGAATATTGGTCAATATGATACATCTTTTCCTGAGGAGAAAAAATTTGGATTAAAAGACAGAAAAATTGTCTGGGGTGGAAACAGTAATCAGGTAAAGTGAATTTAGGATTACGTGTGTAACCCAGGTTTTCTAATGGGGGTCAGTTACTGCACATATGAAATATGTGATATGGAAATTAAGTCTTGACATCTGGAATTTAATTGAATTTTGGTCATTTCACAGATCAGTGGTAATGTATATGTCATAGGATCATTTTCAATACTGCAATGTAATTGACAAACAATATTTTGTTGCACTGAGGTTTACATGTTGCATTTCGCCTCATTAGGTGGCGAGGTCAGTCTGCAAAGAACCATGTCCACCAGGGACTCGAAAAGCCATAAACGAGTTTAAGCCTGTGTGCTGCTTTGACTGCTTTGATTGCCCTGAAGGAACAAACAGTAATCAGACAAGTGAGTAGGAATTCAATCATTAGTATTGTGGTGAACACAGGGGAAGAGTTATACAATGCAATACAATAAATCATATATCAGCAATTTCCATTTATGTAAGATTTCACTTTGTTTACAGATTCTCCAGATTGTTTGATCTGTCCACCTGAATTCTGGCCAAATGAGAAGAAAGACAAGTGTCTTCCAAAACCCACTGAATACCTTTCTTATAAAGAGGTTATGGGGGCACTTTTAAGTGGTGTTAGCTGTATTGGTGTATTTTTATCTCTTCTGACATCAATCATTTTTTTAACTCACAAAGAAACTCCCATTGTCAAAGCCAACAACTCTGAGCTGAGCTTCCTGCTGCTCTTCTCCTTGACTCTGTGTTTCCTGTGTTCTCTGACATTCATCGGCCGGCCCTCAGAGTGGTCCTGCATGCTGCGACACACAGCATTCAGCATTACCTTTGTTCTGTGTATCTCTTGTGTTCTTGGGAAAACAATAATGGTGTTAATGGCCTTCAGAGCCACACTTCCAGGGAGTAATGTGATGAAATGGTTTGGTCCCACACAGCAGAGACTCAGTGTTCTGACTTTCACCCTCATTCAGGTATTGATTTGTATACTTTGGCTGACAATAAACCCTCCATTCCCAAAGAAAAACATGACATATTATAAAGAAAAGATCATCTTAGAGTGTGCTCTGGGTTCAGCTGTTGGATTTTGGGCTGTGTTGGGTTATATCGGACTTCTTGCTCTCTTGTGTTTTATACTTGCTTTTCTTGCTCGGAAACTTCCAGACAGTTTTAATGAAGCCAAGCTGATCACCTTCAGCATG
>JBAJHX010000049.1:9473106-9485856 GCA_037176925.1 Amniataba percoides | reverse complement strand
ACTGAGTTTTTGGATCTTTCTAATCTCAGGCCTGAGTACAATATTTACAAGGCTGTGTATGCTCTGGCGTATGCCCTTGATGACATGTTACAGTGTGAGGCAGGGAGAGGGCCTTTCATTGGGCACAGCTGTGCCACTTTGGAAACACTGGAGCCATGGCAGGTGTTTAATCAGTTTACTCTCCACCTTTTTAGGTTTTGAAGACAGCTGTTACATCATCAGGTGTTTATTGAAATAGGGAGGAGTATTAACAATGACATTAATTAATAATAATTAATTTCTTGAGATAATGTCTGTATAGAAAACAAAAATTTTCATCATGGAAATTGCCAAACAGAGAAAGATCTCATTATTTATTTAATAGTGATCGATATCAAAGAGCATTCATATTTTAAAGATTTTAGTGCACTGTATCTGAACACTGGCAGGAATAAATCCAAATAATCTATCTCACAGTCAAGTGTTTTTCTTTTAATCTCCTTCTCACAATAATAATACGTATTCTACCACTTTGTAGCTTATGCATTACTTAGAAAAGGTCAACTTTACCACACCATTCGGTGATGAAGTGTCATTTGATAAGAATGGTGATGCCTTACCAATATATGATATCATGAACTGGCTGTGGCTCCCTGATGGACAAACAAGGGTTCAAAATGTGGGGGTTGTTATGAAGTCAGCCTCCAATAATGAAGAACTCACACTTGATGAAAAGAACATCTTCTGGAACTTTGAGTCAAAACAGGTTACTTCTGTTTTTTGTTTTTTTTTATGATTTTACTTTAGTTTTACATAACATACAATAACATAATTACATTATGTTGATTGACTGATTCTAATCCCTAACTAACTATTCTAATCCCTACAGCCACCACGCTCAGTGTGCAGTGTGAGCTGCTCCCCAGGCACTCGCATGGCCAGGAAGAAGGGACAGCCTGTGTGCTGTTTTGACTGTGTCCCTTGTTCTGAGGGAAAGTTCAGCAATGAAACAGGTTTGTCTCATTATAAAGGTTTATGAGATATCATGGATTATGAATTTGGAATCAGTAATCTTCCACTTATTGGTGCCCAGCTGATGTAAACAAAAATCCACCCAAAGTACATTTTTTGGCATGTTTTGCCAATCAAACAGGCTTTCATTTGTCTGAAATGGGAGAGACAATGTCCTCAATGTTGCACAAGCATCTAACATGGTTAGTTAGAGGGTGGCTGTGTGGCGGGGATATGCATGAAACTCCCTAAGCTAGGAGAAGGGAGTCAACAGAAGGGCCACTAATAATGGAACATTGGCTGATTAAAATTGTGTTGTTTTTCTTTTTTTTTTTATTAAACTCAGAAACAAAGAGTCTCTTCCCCCTCTTTTCTTAGACTCCATGGAGTGCACCAGTTGTCCAGAGGACTTCTGGTCCAGCTCCCAGCGTGACCACTGTGTTCCTAAGAAAACAGAGTTCCTCTCCTACCATGAGCCTCTGGGTATCTGCTTGACAGTTGCCTCATTGCTAGGCACATTTATCTGTTCTGTTGTCCTTGGCATTTTCACCTATCATCGCAGCACACCAATGGTACGTGCCAATAATTCAGAACTGAGTTTCCTGCTTTTGGTTTCACTAAAACTATGTTTCCTCTGCTCACTGCTGTTCATCGGCCGCCCCAGACTTTGGACATGCCAGCTGAGACATGCAGCATTTGGGATCAGCTTTGTCCTCTGTGTCTCATGCATCCTCGTTAAAACCATGGTTGTTGTGGCTGTTTTCAAGGCCTCCAAGCCAGGAGGTGGAACTAGTCTGAAATGGTTTGGTGCTGTGCAACAGAGAGGAACAGTTATGGTTCTTACCTCTATCCAAGCTGCCATTTGCATTGGCTGGCTTGTTTCTTCATCACCTGTTCCACATAAAAACACTCAATACCACAATGACAAGATTGTTTACGAGTGTGTTGTTGGATCCACAGTTGGCTTTGGAGTGTTACTGGGTTACATTGGCTTACTGGCTATCCTCAGCTTCCTGCTGGCATTCCTGGCAAGGAATCTTCCAGACAACTTTAATGAGGCCAAACTCATCACTTTCAGCATGTTGATCTTCTGTGCTGTGTGGGTGGCCTTTGTCCCTGCTTATATAAACTCACCAGGAAAATATGCAGATGCAGTGGAGGTTTTTGCCATTCTGGCCTCCAGTTTTGGCCTCTTGGTGGCACTGTTTGGACCTAAATGCTACATAATCCTTCTGAGACCAGAGAGGAACACAAAAAAAGCTATCATGGGTCGAGGCAACATCAAGACATAAAGAGAAATCAGTGAATATGCACAATGAATAAATTTATTCAGTGTGTATTTTAAGTTCATTTAACATTGTGAAATAACAGAGTATAAGTAAAACTTTCCCGAAATAGAGGAAAAATGCCCATGTACACAATGAGAAATAAATAAGCATTCATTATATTGTTTACATCATTTCCATCATTGGCTGTTTTGTCTGATTAAACTCTCTGTGATTTGATATCCTCAGAAACTCTATCTGAACCATATAAAACCAAGTGTCTGATTTTCGTCCAATGAGTCAATACAATAAACCCCAGCCTAGAACTCTCAAAGATGAAATTAATGTCAATTTATAAAGTCGCCCAAGATGAAAGACAGCAGCGTTGTCAGTAGCAAATGAGAATAACAGACAATGCTGTCATAGAGATGATAGAGAACACTGTATGGCTGCAGAAATTACCTATGTGTTTGTTTAAGATAAGAGAGGGGATTTAATATTCTTAGCTTAGGGTTTTTAAAGATTTTTTTAGCAAGGTAGCTAAATACATGCTAAATACATTCAGAAATATTAAAGCTACCGTCAGTAAATTAACACATATTATCACAAATTAGTTAATTGCATGATAGGACCAGTATTTGGGGAGATGTATGCAGCAATTATGTATCTTGCTCCAAATGCCAGTTGGTTAACCAACCAGTAATCTCAAGAGCTCTTTTGCATCCATTGCTTTTCATAGAGGTTCCATTTAAGAATACTGGCATGGACATCATTGGGATAGGTCACAGGAGTGAATAATGGATAATGCTTTGTGTTAGACCTGGAGGAATGTGTGACACAGTATCCCAAAGCAGTGTCCCAGCATAGCATCTCTGATCCCCAAAGAGTGTTGCAAAGATGTTGTTTCAGTATATCTCCCTAGTTGGAATCCCAAACAAGATCCTAACTGACCCAGGCACCTACTTTATGTCACACACACTTAGGAACTGTATTAATGGGCATCATGTCAATTTAGACAGTGTTCACTACCGTCCAACTAATGGCCTTCTCGAGTGTCTGAAGACAACCTTGAAGTTCATGATCCATGTCTGTGCAAGTGGCAGTGCAGAAGGTACCACAGGCCTCTGTGGAATTTTCTACCTTTGAACTGCTGCTTGGTAGTGGCATTCTGAACATGGTTAAATAAAGCTGGGAGGACGGTGTATGAGCCCAATTAAAAATTAGGCTTAGTATGTCCTGGACCTGAGAGCAAACTCCACACATGAGTGTGGTTATCATGGAATAATGTGCTCAAGTCCAAGGAGCATTGACAGCACCTATACAACAGAGGAACTAAGACAAATCAGATCCGGAGATGAAGTTCTTGTATTACTCCCTTCTTCTAGCACTAAATTACTCATTAAGTGGCAAGGACAGTATCATATTCAGACTTGCCTGGTGGTGACCTATCAAGTGCAAAAGTTCAGAGGGCACTGAAAGTGATGGTGTAATAAGAGAATCAAATAGTGCCTTGTACAACCCCATCCTTTATGACCACAAAAAGGTGAAGGTCATTATGTTTTGCTTGTTTCTGTGCAGGGCAAAGTGAAATTTGGACCAAGGTAGCAAACGAGGCAGGAGGCAGAGAAGATTAAAATGACCCTTTATTTGGTCGATATTGGAAAACAAATGACACGGGGAACCAAAAAACAAGAAGGACTCACATAACACAAAGAACACAGGTATAAGGAAATACAAGGGAAACAAGAAAACACAGACAACAAAAGAGCATAAACCGAAGCATAACACGAGTAGAGAGTGGCAGGAGGAATGGACGATCACAGCCTTGTAATCAAGACATTAAAATCATGCAATACAATACTATCCAAAGAGACATCATAAGAGCGCACAAGGCCAAGAACATGCCTCTTGTCATGATTTGTTTTTTAACAGATTCCTCAAGTAAAAAATGACTCCAGGTAAAAGCATTCATGCAGGTGCAATAAACGTGTGTATTAAAATCAACAAGGATAAGAACTCATCATCATATTTGGCCAGATAAATTAAATAAGATCATAAAATTTGTGAATAAAAACAGTTACCCTTAAACGGCTAATCAATTAAAACCAGATTATTGCATCATAAGTACTTCAAAGAAAAAAATCACAAAAGAAGAAAAATTTTTAAAGAGCTGGGGCAACATTTAACATTATTATTAAAAATTATAGCTATGCCATCTCCATGGCTTGACAGTGTAGGCTGATTTAAACAGCAGTAGTTAGGGGTCATGCCTCAGTTAATGGGACAGAGTAGTACTGTGATAAGAATCAATACTTTAGATAAAATATTGCCATATTCTATATTTTAGAATATACTAGTTTGCAAGGGACCTTATACTGAGTAGAGTGCCAGATAAAGTTTCGTGTAAGTTGTTTAGCACCCTGTATGTAGAGGTCAACTGCAGCGCAGAAGATTTCTCGTCATTCATACAAACTATAGAGGTGGCTGAAACATTCATTGATGGAATGGGTCCACAAAAGTTGTGGGTTTTTGCTTACAACTCTTATGGGTGTTAAAAGGTTTGTTTGTTTGTTTGTTTGTTTGTTTGTTTGTTTGTACTGTTTCCATCTGGATTAAAATTATTTCCAAAAATTATAATTTGGTTTGGGGCTTTATGTGATGTGGTTATGTGGCATAGATGTGGCACAACTATTTTGAAATATGTAATATGCCCATCCCACTCTGCTCCCCATGCCCTGATGGGTGGTATGAACGATTAAACAGTGACGAAAGGGGATCGAGTTTACTGCTGCATATAAGCACCTGTACATGAAGATTAGAAACAGGGGTGATGGGAGGAGGGCAGTTATGGGGGCATTTCTAGTCAAATATTTGCTGTCGTATGTCTATTTGATCTTGATTTCATCCTCTGTTTTCTTTTCAGAGTTTTCCTTTCTTTCATCATCTTGTAAACTATGGAGGCAGTTTAATCTTAATGGGATGCACAAGGCTGGCGATGTGATTCTGGGTGGGCTATTTGAAGTACACTATAGTTCTGTCTTCCCTGAGCTGATGTTCACCTCTGAGCCACATCAGCCCAGCTGCCAAGGGTAAGTCTCATATATGCACTGAAGACAACATGTGCAGATTATAATAAATACTATATTATTTTATTTTTTATTATTTAGAGGTTAATAGAAGTGTTTTGTGTGTTAGCTTTGACACTCCAGGCTTCAGACATGCAATGACCATGGCTTTTGCCATTGATGAGATCAACAAGAACTCCTCTCTGCTGCCAAATGTGACTCTGGGATACAGTCTTTATGACAACTGTGCTACACTTGATATTGGGTTCAGCGCTGCACTATCATTGGCCAGTGGCCAAGAGGAGCATATTCTGCTTCAGGAGAACTGTTTAGGGACCCCTCCAGTTATAGGGATTGTGGGTGATCCTTTCTCAACCTTTTCTATCGCAGCCTCCAATGTTTTAGGCTTATTCAAACTCCCTATTGTAAGTTTCCCTGTTTCATTTCTTGTGTTGTTTTTAAGTAGTTTTTAACTGATAATGTCATATTGTGAATTATTTTTCTAATAACTAATAATAACTTTTGTGCATTATGTGTGATTCATCATAGGTGAGTTATTTTGCCACATGTTCCTGCCTGAGTGATCGGCAAAGGTTTCCCTCCTTTTTCAGAACAATCCCAAGTGATGCTTTCCAGGTGACACACTGTTGAAGTGCTAAAGTGCAGTAAACTTGAGAAGTATTGCCAATTGAAGAAATTGTACATGCATAAGATACCTCATTGCCAAAATTCTATGCATTTACCTGAAAGGCACAACTCACGTATTCTCAGGATGCATCCAGACATGGATTGGCAAGTTTCCACTTAAAAAGATTATTTTAGGCCCCACACTAATCCTTTTTAATGCACTTTTCATTCATTCAGGTTCGTGCTATGATTCAGATTCTAAAACACTTTGGCTGGAATTGGGCAGGCCTGCTGGTCAGTGATGATGACTATGGACTCCATGTTTCCAGATCCTTCCAGTCAGATTTGACTCAGTCTGGTGGAGGTTGTCTGGCCTACTCAGAGATTTTGCCTTGGGGCAATGATCCAAATGAATATGAGAGGATTGTGGATGTGATGACAAAATCCACAGCTCGTGTGGTCATTGTGTTTGCACATCAGATGCACATGATTCAACTAATGGAAGAGGTTGGGGAAGATAAAAGAATAAACTGATGCCTTGATCCCTAGCTATAGCTAAAAAGTTATATATTTGTCACCCACATTCACCAATACATGCCTTAATCTTTGAAAAATCAGTTGTTCATTTTAATTTTGGTGACTCATTTGGAACTGGGATTTAAGAACCCTGGTGTAGCAAAATGGTGCATTTTTCTTTTTTTTTAAACTGATAAAAAGAATTATCATGCAACATTTATATCTATATCTATACCACCATGTTCTACATTTAATTAAATATATATACACACTATATTACTGTACCATATGCTTTATCATTTATTTCTTTTTCTGTAACATTTGGAGCATAGATGAAAATATGCAGATGATTTTGATTCATTTAAATGAATAATCTTTGAGAAATGACTGGACAGTTATTGAATAGTTTAGTTCTAAGTTGTATCATATACAACAAAGTAGACTATATTTCACAGAAGTCTTACAAAGACTGATTTAATGTCATGCACAGGTGGTGAGGAACAATTTGACAGGCCTGCAGTGGATTGCCAGTGAAGCTTGGACATTAGTTGATGGACTGCATACCTCTGCGTTCATGCCTTACCTGGCTGGTACATTGGGCATCGCCATCCGTCAAGGAGAAATTCCAGGACTGAGGGAATTTCTCCAACAAACACGTCCTCACCAACAGCACAACACCTATGGAAATAGTATGGTGAGAGTTTATCCTTACAATCTGATGAAAGACTGGAAGACTAACGTATTGTAATTATTAATGTTACTGTGTTTTCATATTTTAGGTGAGGCAGTTTTGGGAATATACATTTCAGTGTAGATTTGCACCACCTCCAGCGGGTTGGGTGGAAGTTGGGGGAGCTTTGTGCACTGGACATGAGGATCTAGCAAACACAGAGACTGAGCTTTTGGATGTTTCAAACCTCAGGCCTGAGTACAATATCTACAAGGCTGTGTATGCTCTGGCGTATGCCCTTAATGACATGCTGCAGTGTGAGCCAGGGAGAGGGCCTTTCAGTGGGCACAGTTGTGCCACTTTGCAAACACTGGAGCCATGGCAGGTGTGATATCAAATTACACTTCACCTGTTTATGTTCTGAAATAGCTGCTAAATACTAAGAAACTCAGGGAATGCTTTTTTTATAAGAAGAGAACATTATGGAAAGAACACTGGTATCATTATGTTAGCTAACAACTCAATTTGAAATGCTTTTTTTCATTACTGACTATAAAATACATATAAACATATTTAACACAAAACAGACATTCAGTGTACCTGAATACATTTCATGGTTTCCACACCCTTTATTTAAACATTAGAATGATTAACCCAACAAGCACTGCACACACAACCTTTATCCAGTAAAGTACACTGCACATCATACAATTGTTAAATTTCTCCCATTTGTAGCTCATGTATTACTTGGAAAAGGTCAACTTCACCACATCATTTGGGGATCAAGTGTCATTTGATGAGAACGGTGATGCCTTACCAACATATGATATCATGAACTGGCTGTGGCTCCATGATGGAAGAACTAAAGTTCAGAGTGTGGGTGAGGTTAAAAAGTCTGTCTCCAACAGTGAAGAACTAACACTTGATGAAGGCAAAATCTTCTGGAACTTTCAATCAAAGCAGGTTATGTCTCCTTATCAGGTTATGTCTCCTTATTGCTGTGTTTGGTTTGGTATGGTATACAACTGCAGAATAACTGTGATTTCACTTTTTTTCATCAGTTTTTTTTTCTTACTTTAGCCACCCCAGTCAGTGTGCAGTGAGAGCTGCCCTCCTGGTACCCGCATGGCCAGAAAGAAGGGCCAACCTGTGTGCTGTTTTGACTGCATTCCTTGTTCTGAAGGAAAGATCAGCAATAAGACTGGTTGGTGTTTGTTTAGAAATTCTATTTTTTTGTTTTGGAGCAGTAATTTGTATAGAAAATAAGACAAAAGCTCTCCCCCTTGCTTTCAGATTCCATGGAGTGCAAAAGTTGTCCAGAAGACTTCTGGTCCAATGCCAGGCGTGATCGGTGTGTTCCTAAGAAGACAGAGTTTCTCTCCTACTATGAACCTCTGGGTATCTGCTTAACAACTGCCTCACTGCTGGGCACTTTCATTTGTTCCGTTGTCCTGGGGATTTTCACCTATCATCGCAGTACACCCATGGTACGGGCCAATAATTCAGAACTGAGTTTCCTGCTCTTGGTGTCCCTTAAGTTATGCTTTCTGTGTTCACTCCTGTTTATCGGTCGTCCCAGGTTGTGGACATGCCAGCTGAGACATGCAGCATTTGGGATCAGCTTTGTCCTCTGTGTTTCATGTATTCTGGTTAAAACCATGGTTGTTCTGGCTGTGTTCAAGGCCTCAAAGCCAGGAGGTGGAACCAATCTCAAGTGGTTTGGTGCTGTGCAGCAGAGAGGAACAGTTCTGGTTCTTACTTCTATCCAGGCAGCAATCTGCACTACTTGGCTTGTCTCTGCCTCACCAGCTCCTCATAAAAACACTCAGTACCACAATGACAAGATAGTTTATGAGTGTGTTGTTGGGTCCACAGTTGGTTTTGCAGTGTTACTGGGTTACATTGGCTTACTGGCTATCCTCAGCTTTTTGTTGGCATTTCTAGCAAGGAATCTTCCAGACAACTTTAATGAGGCCAAACTCATCACTTTCAGCATGTTGATCTTCTGCGCTGTTTGGGTGGCCTTTGTCCCTGCTTATATCAACTCACCAGGTAAATATGCAGATGCAGTGGAGGTATTTGCCATCCTGGCATCCAGTTTTGGGCTCTTATTGGCACTGTTTGGACCTAAATGCTACATAATCCTTATGAGGCCGGAGAGGAACACAAAGAAAGCTATTATGGGTCGAGCCACCACAAAATCATAACAGCAGCAGCTCCAATAAAATGATCAGCCATTCTGAACCAGTATGTATTTTGCCTTCATATAGTATAGATCTGCCACTGAGTTATTAATTTACCTTGTTTTTAAATTCAGAAATGGCTTTAATGTAAAATAAAATGCATTTAGAATGAACTGAGAAGCAATAAAGAAGTCTTTGAGAAAGACAGACTGTTACATTATTATTATTCGCCTTCTTTGCCTAATGAATTTTCTTTGCATCTGAGAGACCTTAAAATTCTTTGCCTCTGTTTTGTCCTGACTATAACTCAGAAATAGAATTAAACTATATTTTATTTGACAATTTTAGTTGTTCACACAGGTTACTACAAGAATTGCTTCAACAGGTCTATCCCAAAGTAAGACAAGCAGCTGACAGCATCAGTATAAGCTCATGTTTTTAAGAAAACATTCTGATTTAATTTAGACCAACACAATTAAGGATTTTTTCCCCAGATTTTTGTTGAGTAGCATTGCATGAGGTGTTGGTAACAACAGAAACACACTAGACAGCTAAAAAAAAGACCCACCAAAAAAAGTAATATAAATAAAATACAAAATAACATAAATAAAAGTGTATACTATGTTTTTCACTGTTTTCAACACATACAAGAAAAGAAAGACAAGAGGATACCTTTATGAAGCAGAAATCAGAATGCGCCAAACAGAGATTATGCATAGGAACAGACATTTTATGTTTAAGAAAATGTTGTGCCAAAGGAATGGACTGTCTGGCAGCAGGACAAAGCAGTATGGCGTACACTGAAGACTAATGCAGTTTTTTTTTTTTGTTTTTTTTTTTGTTTTGTTTTGGGTTTTTTTGCTTTTTTAGGTTGCTCAAATATATTTTCATCACCAACTCTGTCCATATTAGTACACTGCATAGCTTCCATGCACTGAGCGCCATCTACTGTAGATAATACACTCACAATTCTTAAGTACTTCATGTAACCCCATGGAAAAAATCCAAACAGTCCCTTTCTAAGAAATTATTAGATATCTAAGTAAGAGTCACAGTTTTAATACAGCCTCAGTTTAGACATCATACACTAAGTATTTACATTCGCATTAAACACTATAATGCTATCCGCATAAAATGACATTCATTCACGACATTTTGTTACCCAATTGATGACGGTAATAGTGGCTGAATTCCATGAACAACCAGTGAAGATATGGCACAAATGTGGTCGGTTACACTCTCCATGGGCATTACAAAATCCACTTAGTCCAAGTTAGCAGCACAATTTAAAGCAAATGCCAAGTATTTATCAAAGAAAAGAATAGCAGGAGATGCAGGTAAGCGTGGATCAACGTGAGGACACTGACTATGTTTACATTTCCAAAACCATTGTGTATGTTATGGTAAAAATGTACATAGGTTACATAGGTTCTGTACACCAGCAAATACTTTGATATCCATTTTAGTGACAAAACCTTCAGTGACAAAAAGCCCCATTTTTCATTTTCTGATATTTGTTCTCAAGAAGCAAACCAGTTAAGACAAAGGTGCATTTTCTGAATAACAGCCATTTGGTCTGGCATTACAAATTTATTAAAGATGGAAGAGAACAGTCCATTAAATCATACAAAAATCACTTTACTATCGGAGGAACACGATTCCTGGCTAAAGCATGTTCAAGGATGGTATGATCCATGACTTTAAAAACTGCAAAGAGGAATTGTCAAGCTATGACACAAACATGTGGAAATCCAGAAAAGAAAAAAAAAATGAGAAAAAAATGTAACGCTAATCCAAGAATAGTGGATAGGCAAATCAATTCTACATATTTTATTAGAATCCCTAGACACGTCCAAAATGTATTTAAAAATATTCAGAAGAAAAACAAAGGGACATGGACAAGTGATTTGCTACTTTTGTAATCTGGTTTGTAGCTATTATTTGTTGAGACTTGCTGATATGGCATTTTATTGGCATACAATTTTATATGATATATTAACATAATTAAGTCGAAGTAATCTATATTATGTCCTAGCCCCATATCACAGGCCCTGGTGGGTGGTGTTAAAAGTGAAACAGTGATGGGCAGCATGCAGTGGGGATGACATAGTCCTGGCTATAAAATTAAGTAACCTCATGTGAAGAATAGAAACAGTTGTGAAGGGAGGAGGGTAGTTATGGGACCGTTTCTTGACACTCTCCTCTTGTGTGTGTACTTGTCTTTCTCTTCCTTTTTATGCTGTGCATCTTCCTCTTTTCCCTTATCTTGTCAGTTACGAAGAAAGTTTCATCTAAATGAAGTCCACAAATCTGGTGATATAGTTCTAGGTGGGTTGTTTGAGGTTCACTACACCTCTGTCTTCCCTGAGCGGACATTTACCTCTGAGCCACAACAGCCAAGCTGCACAGGGTAAGTTTCAAACACATGTTGAAGAAAGCATGGATTTGTGTAAATACTGCTATCTGCTCAGAGTATTCATGGTAAGAATGAAAATGTTCCTGTACTGAAATGCTTATGAAACCTGATTATAGATTTTTAAGGTATTTTGTTGTGTGCATACTGAAATATATATTAACATATGTTACATTTTTCTATGTACTGAACCAGTTCTTACAGTGTTATTTTACTTGTTAGTAGTTAACACCCATATTTTGTGTGTTAGCTTTGACACTCTAGGTTTCAGACATGCCATGACCATGGCCTTTGCCATTGATGAGATCAACAAGAACTCTAATCTGCTACAAAATGTGACTCTAGGATACAGACTTCATGATAACTGTGGTGCACTTGTTATTGGATTCAGTGCTGCATTATCAATGGCAAGTGGCCAAGAAGAGCAGTTTCTTCTTCAGCAGAGCTGTTTAGGGACCCCTCCAATCCTGGGGATTGTGGGCGATTCCCCCTCTACATTTACCATTGCCACCTCCAATGTGCTGGGTTTATACAAAATGCCCGTGGTAAGTGTCCTGTCTTCTTTTTTTTATGTTGTTATATTTTTATTTAATGTATAAAATTATTACCATCTTTAAAAGTCATATGAAATATGAAAACCCTTTGACTGGTTCTGACTTCAATAAGATTGGTAACTTCAGTGTATACTGTGTGTTTCTTTGTAGGTAAGTTATTTTGCCACATGTTCCTGCTTGAGTAATCGACAGCGGTTTCCATCTTTCTTTAGAACAATCCCAAGTGATGCATTCCAGGTGAATCCTTATTACCTATTTGATAACTTCAAAATATGTCAGCTCCAGGACGTACAGCAAGCTTGTAGAAATTATAATTTATCAGTATACATTTTTAAAATTTAAAAGTATATTGTGGTCTCTGCACTAATCCCTTGACACCAATATATCCATGTAGGTGCGTGCTATGATTCAGATTCTAAAACACTTTGGCTGGACTTGGGTAGGCCTGCTGGTCAGTGATGATGACT
>JBAJHX010000049.1:9457937-9473063 GCA_037176925.1 Amniataba percoides | reverse complement strand
GTCTGGTGGAGGTTGTTTGGCCTACTTAGAGGTTTTGCCCTGGGACAGTGACCCAAGTGAACTAAAGAGGATTGTACATTTGATAAAGACGTCAACAGCTCGTGTGGTCATGGTGTTTGCACATGAATTCCACATGATTCATCTAATGGAAGAGGTTGGTCTTGAAACACTACGTACTTATAAAGTCATAAATACACAAATTTATATTTTATTTTCAACGTAAGGATTTAAGTTACAATAACATAACCGTCTATAGATAAAATTTTGCACACAAGATCTATATCATTCTACCAGCTGGGGAGGCTGAAATTAAAATGTACTTTTAAAAACTTTAAAAAAGATTTTTTTTCTTTGCTTATTTCTTTGTCTAATCTGAAATTCACTAAGGGAAAATATGTCAGTTATCACCAAAAATGATTTAGAACAGCAGATTTCATTTGCAGTTGCTCTGTCATTTGGTCAAAGATAAAATTTTATAATGTTACTTCATATATAGGAAATATTCTAAGCAAGATAAATTTCTGGATTCCCATTAGTGTCAAGGCATGAATGGACCATTGAAGTGAAACTTACAAAAGCCAGATGAAAATTTTAGTTCACTGTGTTTTTCACTGAAACATACAGTTTCTAATATTCAATGCACAGGTGGTGACACAGAATGTTATAGACCGGCAGTGGATTGCAAGTGAAGCTTGGACATCATCAACTGTGCTCCAGACACCACGCCTCATGCCATATCTGAGTGGCACACTGGGCATTGCCATCCGTCGAGGAGAAATTCCAGGGCTCAGGGAATTCCTCTCACAAATACGTCCTGACCAAAACGATAACAGCTACGGCAATAACATGGTAAAATTTTATTCTACACTGTGGTCCAGAATCACTTGTAATAATAATAATAATAATAATAATAATAATAATAATAATAATAATAATAATAATAATAATAATTTGACATGTTTGTCATTTTATGATATGCTGTATTTCAGGTGAGGCAGTTTTGGGAGTACACATTTCAATGTAGATTTGCACCACCTCCAGCAGGTTGGGTAGAAGCTGGGGGAGCATTATGCAATGGACAGGAAGATCTCGAGGATGTAGAGACAGAATTCTTGGATATTTCTAACCTCAGGCCGGAGTATAATATTTACAAGGCTGTTTATTCTCTGGCGTATGCCCTTGACGACATGCTGCAGTGTGAGCCAGGGAGAGGGCCTTTCAGTGGGCACAGCTGTGCCACTTTGCAAACACTGGAGCCATGGCAGGTGTGATATCAGTTTACACTCCACCTGTTTATTTTTTTGAAAACAGGTCTACACCATGAGGTACTTGTTAAATGTACTTTTGTTAGTATATTATTTTTGTAAAAGACACACATTTAGCAAAAATGACCTTTGTGCCAAAAGATTTAATTATTTTCTTGTAGGAGTAAAATATCTGATGCTCAAGACAGTAGGATAAAATACTTTACCGTTTTGTGATAGTGATGACTTGCTAAATACAAGCTTGACAGACAAACAAAAATCTGAATTTCCTGGTGTCTCAATACTTCACATTTCTTTCCAAAAAACATTTATAAAAAACTGTCATGATTCTGTTGCAAAGAGAAGGTTGTTTCTGTTTAGTCAATGACACTCAAAATCTTTATTTCTATCACTCATTTGTAGCTCGTGCATTATGTGCAAAAGGTCAACTTCACCACACCGTTCGGTGATGAAGTATCATTTGATAAGAATGGTGATGCCTTACCAATATATGATATCATTAACTGGCTGTGGCTCCCTGATGGAAGAACTAAAGTTCAGACTGTGGGTGAGGTTAAGAGGTCAGCTCTCAAAGGTGAAGAACTCACAATTGAAGAAGACAAAATTTTCTGGAACTTTGAACTGAAAAAGGTTATTTTCACTTTTTCACAAACCTCTCTTTTGGATTGACAAGACTGTACATTTTAACAGACAGACTATTTATTTGTCTTGACACAGCCACCCCAGTCAGTGTGCAGTGAGAGCTGTCCTCCAGGTACCCGCATGGCCAGAAAGAAGGGCCAACCTGTGTGCTGTTTTGACTGCATCCCTTGTTCTGACGGAAAGATCAGCAATAAGACTGGTTGGTATGCATTTCAAATATTGCATTTTAGACATTTATTTGGGGAATAAATATATGTATATCAAGACATTTCCCCTTTTTATAGACTCAATGGAGTGCACCACTTGTCCAGAGGACTTCTGGTCCAGCCCCCAACGTGACCACTGTGTTCCTAAGAAAACAGAGTTCCTCTCCTACCATGAACCTTTAGGTATCTGTTTGACCACCACCTCATTACTGGGCACACTTATCTGTGCTGTTGTCCTTGCCATCTTCACCTATCACCGCAGCACACCCATGGTGCGAGCCAATAATTCAGAACTGAGTTTCTTGCTTTTGGTGTCACTTATACTATGTTTCCTCTGCTCACTGCTGTTCATTGGCCGCCCCAGACTTTGGACATGCCAGCTGAGACATGCAGCATTTGGGATCAGCTTTGTGCTTTCTGTCTCATGCATATTGGTAAAAACCATGGTGGTTCTGGCTGTGTTCAAGGCCTCCAAGCCAGGAGGTGGATCCACACTGAAGTGGTTTGGTGCTGTGCAACAGAGAGGGACCGTTTTGGGCCTTACAATGATCCAAGCAGCAATTTGCATTGCCTGGATTGTCTCTTCATCACCTGTTCCACATAAAAACACTCAGTACTACAATGACAGGATAGTTTATGAATGTGTAGTCGGATCTACGATTGGTTTTGCAGTGTTACTGGGTTACATTGGCTTACTGGCTATCCTCAGCTTCCTGCTGGCATTTCTGGCCAGGAATCTTCCAGACAACTTTAATGAGGCCAAACTCATTACTTTCAGCATGTTGATCTTCTGTGCTGTGTGGGTGGCCTTTGTCCCTGCTTATGTCAACTCTCCAGGAAAATATGCAGATGCAGTGGAGGTATTTGCCATCCTGGCCTCCAGTTTTGGGCTCTTGGTGGCACTGTTTGGACCCAAATGCTACATAATACTTCTGAGACCAGAGAGGAACACAAAGAAAGCTATCATGGGTCGAGGCAATGCCAAAACATAGAAATAACGGGCAAATAAAGTCCATTTTAATTGTATTTAACAGTGAATCAACAGAGTATGCTCAAGAAATGACACATAATCCACATATTTTTATTGAATAAAGGAACAATAAGTGTAGACGGTATAACATCTAAATAATAACAATGACATATACAGTATACAAATCATTAAACATTAATTAAACCAGATTTTTCTATTGTTTTTATTATAATCTTTTCCCCCAATCACATTCCCTGGGATTAAAAAAAACCCATAAAAAATGCAATAACAGTAATACGTTATTTAAACAGGACCTTTTAACACTGTTTTTTTCTTTACAATACAAAATGCAATGAGAGTAACCCAAAATGTCATAAAACATGTATGTAAAAGGTTTTTTTTCCTGAGAGCTTAACTACAGCTTAACTCCCCACATTATGAGATAGTTTACTCACTGCAGGAACTGGACTAACACAGCTGCCTTCACTGACTCATAATGCAAGTCATTCTCACCACATACAGCTGAAAAGACCTCCTACACCTTCAATATTTACTGTTATTTTGTAAACAGCAGTTTAAAACAAAGTTAAGTAAATGCAAGAGTTTTGAAGAAACAAGTTAAATGACTGAGACTAAGTGATGCTATGGAGCAGGGCTTTCAAAGTTAACCAGTTTGCACCATAGGAGCAGGGACCTGGAACCACATGCTGGCAATAGATGAAAGCTATTATTTTCCAAATTAGAGCACTTTAAGTTTGAAAGATTATTGGATTCTCCTGATAATAAGGTGATTATCCTAATCTTACAGCCTTTTATGGTTTGATATCCCAGTAATACAGATAATGAATAGAAAACTTTCATGGAGGCACCATTTCAAAAGCCAAGAAGTGGGACTTAACCAAATTCTATTTATATTACCACCTGAAGAGCAGCTACAACATTGCAACATTTTGATGATATTATATATAGCTACTTTTTAAATGAAAATATCATCTGCATAAAAATATTTAATTTTTTTATGTACACATACCCCCAATATCATTGTGAATTCTATCTTCTGCAAGTGCATAAGCATAGTCATAAAGAGGATGGATGACCTTGTTGGGCTCCATTCTCCACGAAGACCTTTGAGGGTTCCAATGCACCTAATGAAATGTCAATTTGGTAAGCACTGTACAGCATTAAGAGAAAATTACATAAAACTTTGCATAATAAGATCCAGATTGCCTGGCTCAAATACTTGAGGTAAAAGGGCCCCATTTAAAAAATATTTTTGTATAAAATATTAGCTTTTTAACCACAGGAGACAATCTTATGGACAACAAGTATGCATCCCCTTTGATTGCTGAAGAAGGTGTTCAAATTAAGTGTCTTTGTTAGAGTAATGAAGATGGTACATATATCATGATTAGTAATATATTTTAATTGTAAAAATAAGTGTAATGTGTAATGCCAAGAGAATGCAAATGAAAGTTAAAGAGAAAAAGTTGTAGATGCCTAATTAATGCTAATCAATGATATGTATTTGATTCCAAAATGTATTTAATTATGATTTTTATTATGTTGTGGATGTTATTTTAACATAAATAAATATTCTCTTTTTTATGTCCTGCCAGCATCATCTGGTCTCTCATGGGTTTTGTGAAAGATTAAATGATGGCGTAAACCATGCAAAGGGGATGACAGAACACTGTATTTAAAATTAGGTAACCTGCTATGAAGAATAGTAACAGTTGCGAAGGGAGGAGCGCAGTTATGGGAGCTCTTCTTGACACATATTTCCTTTTGTGTGTGTACCATATCTTGTTTTTTTTCTCTTCCTCTTTATATTGTACATCTTCCTCTGTTCCCTTGTCTTGTAAATTACGGAGAAAGTTTCACCTTAATGAAATGCACAAGCCTGGTGATATAGTTCTGGGTGGGCTGTTTGAGGTTCACTACACATCTGTCTTCCCTGAGTGGACATTTACCTCTGAGCCACAACAGCCAAGCTGCACAGGGTAAGTTTCACACACATGCAGCACATACGCATGTATTTGTGTAAATAATGCTGTCCCCTCAGAGTATTCATGGTAAGAATGAAAAAAACCATTGTGCTGAAATGCTTATGAAACATGACTATATGTTTTAAGGCAATTTTACTTATGCATAAAAAACATACTGTTGACACTGAAATAGGTAATTAACATGGTTTTAGTTTTTTATATGTATTTACCCAAGTTCCATATGATTTCATAGTGGTTAACAGCCATTCTCTGTGTGTTAGCTTTGACATTCTAGGGTTCAGACATGCCATGACCATGGTCTTTGCTATTGATGAGATCAACAAGAATTCCAATCTGCTACCAAATCTGACTCTGGGATACAGTTTTTATGATAATTGTGGTGCTCTTGTTATTGGACTCAGTGGTGCGCTATCACTGGCCAGTGGCCAAGAGGAGCTGTTTTTGCTTGAGCAGAACTGTTTAGGGACCCCTCCAATTCTGGGAATTGTGGGCGATTCCTACTCTACATTTTCTATCGCCACTTCCAATGTGTTGGGTTTATACAAAATGCCTATTGTAAGTTTTCTGTCATCTTAATTTTGTACTGTTATATCTATTGACTGCATATGAATTAATGCTATTATAAAAAGTTATATATGAAAGATGAAATGCTCGTGAATGGTTCTGACTTAAGTAATGTCTGTAACTTGTAAATTGTGTGTTTCTTTCTAGGTAAGCTATTTTTCCACATGTTCCTGCCTGAGTAATCGACAACGGTTTCCATCTTTCTTTAGAACAATCCCAAGCGATGCTTTCCAGGTATATTCAATCAATATTTCCTATTTACAACTGCAAAATTTGTCTGTACAAGGCAGCACAGCAGGCTTGTAGTAATTGTCATGCGAGAAGAAATACTTTTTCCTTTTACTTAATTTGATTAATTAACATGGATTCCTTTGTGAAAAATATGTAAATAATAGAATTTATATAAAATACAATAACTGAAGTTGATTGTATGTCATTTTAAAAGTATATACTTGTCTGTGCACTAATACCTTCACACCAATATATCCACGTAGGTGCGTGCTATGATTCAGATTCTAAAACACTTTGGTTGGACTTGGGTAGGCCTGCTGGTCAGTGATGATGACTATGGACTCCATGTTGCCCAGTCCTTCCAGTCTGACCTGACTCAGTCTGGTGGAGGTTGTTTGGCCTATTCAGAGGTTTTGCCCTGGGACAGTGACCCAAATGAACTCAGAAGGATTGTGCATTTGATAAAGACATCATCGGCTCGTGTGGTCATGGTGTTTGCACATGAGATCCACATGATTCAGCTGATGGAGGAGGTTGGAATTAAATGTCATATAATTTAGGAATGATTTTTAAGAAGCATAACTTTGTGGACTGTTTTCTTTGTTTATGTGTTTGTCCAAACTGAAATGCATGGATCAGAATCCTGACAGGCATCAATCAATTCAAATAAACACAGTCATTTAACACAGGAAATTTCAGCTTTGGTTGGATTGTCACCAGGTCAAAATGTTTCATGCTATCTGATAATGTTAGCTGTATACATATCAAATGTTTCAGCCTTTCAAAATTTTGGGTAGATGAAGACATTGCTTAAATGTTTAAATATATTTGTGGGTTTTTAGCAATATGTAGGCATTTAAAGGCTCCACTCACAAACAATGAAAGGAAAAAAGATCTATTATCTAATTCTATTTTAGAAAGCTCTTAATTTTTCAATCTTTATTAATGCTGTCAGATAGATTGTTATTGTACTTTATATTTATTACAGAGGTTTAATATCACTAAGCTGATCTTGGTGTTATACCGGAGTGCATTGTACTGAGAGATGGATTTAATATTCTGCCCTTCTGGGCTGAACAAAATATATAAACACAAACTACCTTTCAAAACTGAAGAATTGTAAGCACTGTAAAAGTAGAACTTATGGCAGAGCTGTTTCATTCTATTTAATCACATTGGAGGGAACAGGTGTACATGATGAGGTGGCCTGTTGGTGTATGGTGTATGCAATGCACAGGTGGTGAGGCAGAATGTGACAGGCCGACAGTGGATTGCAAGTGAAGCTTGGACATCAGCTCCTGTGCTCCAAACTCCCCATCTTAAGCCATACCTTAGTGGCACACTGGGCATTGCCATCCGTCGAGGAGAAATAGCAGGGCTCAAAAACTTTCTCTTACAAGTACGCCCTGACCGCCAAGATGGAGACAATTATGGAAATAATATGGTGAGGCTTATTTCTTACAGTTTCATCTAAAATCAGTAATGAATGATGACTAATTCATTGTAATTCTGTTTACACTCACTTTTTCATGTGTTCCATGTGTTTCAGGTGAGGCAGTTTTGGGAATACATGTTTCAATGTAAATTTGATCCAGTAGATGGGATGGAGGCTGAGGTAGTACGATGCACTGGGCAGGAAGATCTATCAAATGTAGAGACTGAGTTTTTGGATCTTACTAACCTCAGGCCTGAGTACAATATTTACAAGGCTGTGTATGCTCTGGCGTATGCCCTAAATGACATGCTGCGGTGTGAGCCAGGAAGAGGGCCTTTCAGTGGGCACAGCTGTGCCACTTTGCAAACAATGGAGCCATGGCAGGTGTGATATCAATTTATACTCCACCTGTATATTTTTTTAAAACAGGTCTACACCGTGAGGTACTTACTGACAGTAGATCTGTGAATACAAAATGTCAAGAAAAAAAAATCCATCAAAACAAAAATGATGTAGGTAAACTGGAAATGTATGTATTATTTTCTTACTGAAGCAAAATTGTTCATTCTAGAAACAGCGGGATAAAACTAAAAAATTTTGTTTTGTTTTATGGATGACTGATTAAGCTTTCCAGGCCGTCTCACTACTTAGATTAAAACAAGCCCCAATTTTGTGGCAAATCTTTTGAACAGAACAAAAAAATGTACTTTTCCATGGCATTTGTCATACCCCTTATCTGTTCTTTTTTGCAGCTTCTCCATTACTTGCAAAATGTCAACTTCACCACAGCATTTGGTGATCAAGTGTCATTTGATGAGAATGGTGATGCCTTGCCAATTTATGATATCATGAACTGGCTGTGGCTCCCTGATGGAAGAACTAAAATTCAGAATGTGGGTGAGGTTAAGAAGTTGGACTTCAAAGGTGAAGTATTGACAATTGATGAAAACAAAATCTTCTGGAACTTTGAGCTGAACAAGGTTATTTCTGCTTTTTCTGATACCTTATACTTTTTGTACTGTGAATCTTAACAGTTTATTACAGTCTAGATGGATGGATTTTTTTTTCTCTACAGAAACCCCAGTCAGTGTGCAGTGAGAGCTGTCCTCCAGGTACCCGTATAGCCAGAAAGAAAGGCGAACCTGTGTGCTGTTTTGACTGCATCCCTTGTTCTGAGGGGAAAATCAGCAATACAACTGGTTGGTATTCTTTCTTTTTAATCATTGTTTTTTTTATCATATTTCGTGGCTTTTATGCTGTAGACTCTGTACTGTATCACAGGATTCTGTTTAAGAAGTTTCTCTTTTGTCACAGACTCGATGGAGTGCACCAGCTGTCCAGAGGATTTCTGGTCCAGCCCCCAACGTGACCACTGTGTTCCTAAGAAAACAGAGTTCCTCTCCTACCACGAGCCCTTAGGCATCTGTTTGACCACCACCTCATTACTGGGAACACTTATCTGTGCTGTTGTCCTTGCCATCTTCACCTATCATCGCAACACACCCATGGTACGAGCCAATAATTCGGAACTGAGTTTCCTGCTCTTGGTGTCACTTAAACTATGTTTTCTCTGCTCACTGCTGTTCATCGGCCGCCCCAGACTTTGGACATGCCAGCTGAGACACGCAGCATTTGGGATCAGCTTTGTGCTTTCTGTCTCATGCATTCTAGTTAAAACCATGGTGGTGCTGGCTGTTTTCAAGGCCTCCAAGCCAGGAGGTGGAGCCACACTGAAGTGGTTTGGTGCTGTGCAACAGAGGGGAACAGTTCTGGTTCTCATTTCTATTCAAGCAGCAATCTGCACTGCTTGGCTTGTCTCTGCCTCACCAGCCCCTCATAAAAACACTCAGTACCACAACAATAAGATAGTTTATGAGTGTGTAGTGGGGTCTACAGTTGGTTTTGCAGTGTTACTGGGTTACATTGGCTTACTGGCTATCCTCAGCTTCCTGCTGGCATTTTTGGCAAGAAATCTTCCAGACAACTTCAATGAGGCCAAGCTCATCACTTTCAGCATGTTGATCTTCTGTGCTGTGTGGGTGGCCTTTGTCCCTGCTTATGTCAACTCTCCAGGCAAATATGCAGATGCAGTGGAGGTATTTGCCATCCTGGCTTCCAGTTTTGGACTCTTGGTGGCACTGTTTGGACCCAAATGTTACATAATCCTGCTGAGGCCAGAGAGAAACACTAAGAAAGCAATCATGGGTCGAGGCAATGCTAAGACATAGAGACAACTGGAAAATTAATCATGTTCAGTCTATATTTTAAATGTATTCAACATCGAATCAACAGAGTGTGCTCATGAAATGACACATATTTGGCAAACCTTTTTAAATTTTAAACTTTTTCAAAAAAAGGAATAATGAGTCTGGAGGATATAACTTTTAATTATTGATATTTGCATATACAAAATAAACATGAATTAAACTGAGTTTTCTATTGTTCATATTACGATCATTATCATTACAGTCCCTGGGATCAACAGAAAAAGAAATAAAAATAATCCAAAAATAGTACTACACCTTTTTTACACAGGATATTTTAAGACAACAAAATGATGAGAGTAAAATAACCTAAAATGAAGAGCAAAGAGGAAAGACAGTTTGCAGCCCTCATCTCCTCAAACAGGTTATTCCAAAGTCTAGGAGCCAACCCGCAAAATCTCTATCACCTGAGTTGAAATTGAGACCAAAGAATCATTAGGTATGATACATCCATGGATCTCAGGCAGTGTACTAAAAGAGTTGGCAAATGAAGAGGGACTGATGAAATGATGACGTGTCCTCATCCGATCATGGCAGCAGAGTTTTGGATGAACTGAAGATAGGATATGGATATTGATTTTTACTGATGATCTTTGAAATGTTTCCAAGACTGTTATATATATTTGAGTATTTGTACTGTTTTGACCAACAGCATTTTTCAGGATTTTTTGTTAAATTTGTCCCACATATAAGGATGAATTCTGAATAAAAAAAAGTCAGTGTATTAAACGTAGATGCCTTCTTGCACCATGGCTCACTAAATGGCTTAATGTGTATGAAAATACACATGAGATAAATCCTAAAATTCCTACAGCTGTTACAATCACAAAACTCAAGCCATTTGAACAATTGTGGAAGATTTTATACAACCCCATCTCCAGAACGTATCTTTCTATCTGCTGTACTCTTGCATGCAGCCATGCCATTCATTTATATACATAAAATGTTTGTGTTGTTAAAAGATAACACATTCATGAGTGTGAGTGTGAATATGTTTAAAATGTGTCAGATTATAACAGGTTGAAGTCAGAGAAAAAAGTGGTGTTAGTTCTAAAAATCATTCATAGTTGGATGTCTGCAGAAATACCAGAAGACCACATTCGTTTGCGGGGCAGTGAAGCTTGATGTCGGCGAATATTGTCAATCTTTTGTTTTCTCCTCTCTGATTGGTGTGTCTGTAATCTTTAGCCAATCCTGTCCTCATGTTGTTCAAGGAGGAGGGGCTTAGCATTAACTCCGTGCCGCAGTAACGTAAGCAACGGTAGAAGCGTTTTTTCGGCGTCGGAGCAGGTTAGCAATGAACTGTAAAAACTAACAGCACTCCTAACTTCTAAGACTGACGGAGAGTTGTCCTGTAGTTGATGTGTGTGAACTCTGAGTTCTGAGAAAGTTCCAGAGATAAATACACGTGTTTTGATGTACTTGGTGCTGTTGTTTGATTGCAATGTGTAAAAGATTAACTAAATTGCTAATCGCTGATAGCCTTTAGCTTAGCCTGCTAACGGACTTTCACACTGTTAATTCCGCATTGCAGCTAGCAGTTGCTCATTCGTTGAAGATATACTGCGGGTTTTCGCCATGAATTAGCTCGTAGCTTTGTTATTAAGTGGACTTATGTGATTCAGGACTGGGCATTTGCTATAAGCGTTAGAGAGTGAGGACCGGGAGAGCCGTGGACCGTCGGAGAGGGACTGTAGCTGCTGTACTTGAACGCTGGTTCACCGCGCCGTGTTACTGCGCGCCCCTTTCCTTTGCCTCTGAAACAGCACCTTCTTTTTTGCCATTTTCCCCTCCCATCTGCATCTCTGACTGTTGCTGGACTCGTGAGTACACCTCAAACACTTGCTTTTTTGTTTATGCTGGTTAAACCCAGTGAGTTTTTGTTTAATTTACATTTTAATAGCCCAGTGTGAATGTGTGTGTGAGTGCGGGCTGTGGACACTTGAGTCTTCCTTGTCATTTCATCAGGAGGCATTTGTGGGTCAAACCTGCCACAGCATTGTATGAGAATTTCAATACTGTTATCAGGGCATACTTAAAGATCAATAGTGAACCTGTAACTAATTTGCAAAAGGCCAGTTTGTGACTTTGTAATAAATATGTCTAGTTATTTAAGTTAAATCCTGTGTTTTCACAGGCCCCGTTGAACTCAGGCCCATCCCATTTTATTCCAACAACCTAATTATTTGTCAGTCAAGATTTATTAGCTATTTTTGTGATTATTGTTTATTTATGCATGATAGTCTTGTGTATTTGATATGGCATGCAAATTTGACAAAAGTTAGCAACAGGAAAGATCTACTATACCTCTAAATTTGTGCCCCTTTTCCACTAGTACCTACTCAGCTCCCCTCGGGTCGACTCATCTCGGTTTGTACGCATTTCCATTACGTGTTATTACCTGGTACCAGGTACATTTCTAGTCAACCGCGGCATTTTAAAAAATCAACAACAGCGAACACGATCAGAGATTGCTGCACAGAAAACAAACCTGTGGAACAGTGACAAGTAGCAGATGTTTCTCTGTATTTGTTTGTTTGTTTCTCTTTGGTGGCCTCCGTAGTTGTTTCGTGTTTGTCTCACACAATGAAAGACATCACTGGAGCTTCGGACTGCCTTGCTATGACAACTCCACTCACGCTGAGGTGGTACTTTATTGTAATGGAAAACAAGGCAAGCCGACCCGAGCCGAGCTGACTAGGTATTAATAGGTACTAGTTAAAAAGGGGCAATTATGTCCACATATGAAGACAGTGGACTTACAGTGACTTGGTTTTTGTTTACATAATTAGCTAGTTAGCTAAAATGTTGGTTAAAAATAAAATAAAACTCCCAGATACCCGACTCAGCAGGTTGAGGCTGATGGCTCAAATAATGGCCCTGAAGAGCAAACACCATGGCCAACCTTTCAGGGAGAGCCCAATTGAGGTACTTACATGTTGTAGTCTTTATATCATATCTCTGGAAATGCACCTCAGAGAATACCTTGTATGAGTAAATGTGTAAACTTACCTTGCAGACTATTTTTAATCTAATTCTACTTCTGCAGGACATGGAATGCACTGAGGGGCTGCTCAATTGATGCCAAACTTAGCCCAGTTTGACTCTGAAGAGGAAACTGAACAAGGAAGAGACGACTGAACCCCAATGGACTATGTAAACCAGTACATTGATAAAGACATGATGCATCTAGTTGCCTACTCCTCCAATGCCACAGAACTGGCTAGGAGTGGTTACCCACTCAATGCATCGATTGATGAGATGTATAATTACTTCTGTGCCTCAAATTTGATGTCTTCTGTCCTGTATACACAAATGAGGATGTATTGGTCCAATGCCTTACGATTCCCAGCTATGACAGAAAATTTCACTTAAGGCAGTCAGTAAAGGTGGTTATTGATGATAAGCCCTGTATTAAATGTATTTTTACATTCAGTATTACTTTTTCAGTTGTAAGAGGCAGTCTTTTAGACTGTAAATTTGCATCCCACTTGATTACTGAAGAAAAAGCAGAGAAAGCTACACCTTTGTTTCAGGTGTTCAAATTAAGTGTCTTTATTGGAGTAAGGCAATTTTAATATCCTGTCTCTTCAGTAAGGTAAGTAAATTTTTACCCATAAAATTGATTGAAACAAATCACTAATTAATAAAAAGAGAAGTAATTTTGCTCGGGCTTGCGGCAATAGTATAACTACACTGTATGATATCATAGATACAAGAATCACTTTATTGTAATTAGAAAACGATTCCTGGTTAAAACATTGATTGATTTCAATATGATCAATGAATTACATAAATAATTTTAAAGCGACCACATAAACGTGGGACATACCTTAATTTATAAAGAAATGTGACGTGATGCCAAAAGAATTCAAATAAAATGGGAAAGGTAAAAAATGTAATTAATAAACAACATGGGATTTAATTTTCCAGGAGAAAAACTAAAGAAGATAAACATTTACAATTCTATAAAAAATATAACATGAATCATAGCTTGTATTTGTCTGAAAGGAATAATATAGCATAGAATTGTAAATGTTTTGGATGTTATTTTAACATAAATAAGGAAATAAATGTATCATGTCCTGCCACCATCGCCTGGTCCCTAATGGGTGTTGTGAAAGATTAAATGATGACATAAAATATGCAAAGGGGATGACATAACACTGTATTTAAAATTAGATGACCTAGTATGAAGAATAGTAACAGTTGCGAAGGGAGGAGCGCAGTCATGGGAGCTCTTCTTGACACATATTTCCTCTTGTGTGTGTACTGTATCTTGTTTTTTTTCTCTTCCTCTTTATACTGTGCATCTTCCTCTGTTCCCTTGTCTTGTAAATTACGGCGAAAGTTTCACCTCAATGAAATGCACAAGCCTGGTGATATAGTTCTAGGGGGGCTGTTTGAGGTTCACTACACATCTGTCTTCCCTGAGCAAACATTTACCTCAGAGCCACAACAGCCAAGCTGCACAGGGTAAGTTTCACATGCATGGAGAAGAAAGCATTGATTTGATACTGTACTGTAGTTACTGTGCTGAAATACTTAACATGTTTTTTGTTAAGCGCAAAAAGCATACTTTTAACACTGAAATAGGTAATTAACATGGTTTTAGTTTTTTTTTTATATATATTTACCCAGTTCTCAAAGTGCCATGTCACTTGTTTTGTGGTTAACAACTATTCTCTGTGTGTTAGCTTTGACACTCTAGGGTTCAGATATGCCATGACCATGGCCTTTGCGATTGATGAGATCAACAAAATTCCAATCTGCTACCAAATGTCACTCTGGGATACAGTTTTTATGATAACTGTGGTGCACTTGTTATTGGATTCAGTGGTGCGCTATCACTGGCCAGTGGTAGAGAGGAGCAGTTTCTGCTTGAGCAGAACTGTTTAGGGACCCCTCCAATTCTGGGAATTGTGGGTGATTCCTTTTCTACATTTTCGATTGCCACCTCCAATGTGTTGGGTTTATACAAAATGCCTATTGTAAGTTTACTGTCTAATTTATTTTCTTCTGGTAACATTTATGGACTGCATATGAGTTAATGTCATTGTTAAACGTTATGTGAAAGATGAAAATCTTGACTGGTTCTGACTTCAATACGATCGGTAACTTGAGTGTATATTGTGTGTTTCTTTCTAGGTAAGTTATTTTGCCACATGTTCCTGCCTGAGTAATCGACAACGGTTTCCATCTTTCTTTAGAACAATCCCAAGTGATGCTTTCCAGGTATATTCAATCTATATTACCAAATTTACATCTGCAAAATGTGTCTGTACAAGGAAGCAAGCTTGAGAAGAAATACTTTTCCTTTTGCTTAACTGGATTCATTAACACAGGTTCTTTTGTGAAACAAATATAATAGAATTCACGAAAGCTGCAATCATTGAAGTTGATTATATGTCATTTTAAAAGTACATTTTGATCTGTGCACTTATCCCTTCACACCAATATATCCACGTAGGTGCGTGCTATGATTCAGATTCTAAAACACTTTGGCTGGACTTGGGTAGGCCTGCTGGTCAGTGATGATGACT
>JBAJHX010000049.1:9446810-9457837 GCA_037176925.1 Amniataba percoides | reverse complement strand
GTCTGGTGGAGGTTGTTTGGCCTACTTAGAGGTTTTGCCCTGGGACAGTGACCCAAGTGAACTAAAGAGGATTGTACGTTTGATAAAGACGTCAACAGCCTGTGTGGTCATGGTCTTTGGACATGAATTCAACATGATTCATCTAATGGAGGAGGTTGGAATTAAAATATCATTCCATTTAGAAATCCATGATTTTAAGGAACAATTTGTGGACTGTTTTGTTTGCTTATTTGTTTGTCCAAACTGAAATTCACTGATCAATATCCTGACAGTCATCAGATTAAACACGGTGATCTACCACAAGAAATTTCAGAGTCAGAATGTTTGAATGTACACATATCAAATGTTTCAGCCTTTTAAAAATTCAGCTAGATGAAAATGTTGCATGAATTGTTAAATATATTTATGCAGATATTCAAATGTCCAATTACAAACAATGAAAGGCTTTTTCTTTGTTTTTATTAAACTGTTTTAATTACTTAGGTTATAGAGGGAACATTATGGAAGTCAGTTGTAAAGTAAAGTTACTCATGGTAAATTAGGTATTTTGTAAATATTTTTTATTATGATTATTATGTATTTTAAGAATTGTAAGCGTTGTAAAAGTAGCTTCTATTTAATCACGTTGGATTGTATAGGTGTACATCACGAAGTGGCCTGTTGGTGTGTGGTGTATACAATGCACAGGTGGTGAGGCAGAATGTGACAGGCCGACAGTGGATTGCAAGTGAAGCTTGGACAGCATCGGCTGTGCTCCAGACTCCCCGTCTCAAGCCATACCTTAGTGGCACACTGGGCATTGCCATCCGTCGAGGAGAAATAGCAGGGCTCAAAAAGTTTCTTTTAGAAATTCGACCTGATCATCTTGACAGTGACAATTATGGGAGTAATATGGTGGGGGTTCATTCTTACAATTTCATATATAATCAATACTGAATAATCCATTGTAATTTCTGTTAACATTAACTTTTTTATGTTATGTGTTTCAGGTGAGACAGTTTTGGGAATCTATGTTTCACTGTAAATTTGATCCAGTAGATGAGCCGGAAGCTGAGGTAGTACGATGCACAGGGCAGGAAGATCTATCAAATGTAGAGACTGAGTTTTTGGATCTTTCTAATCTCAGGCCCGAGTACAATGTGTACAAGGCTGTGTATGCTCTGGCATATGCCCTCAATGACATGCTGCTGTGTGAGCCAGGAAGAGGGCCTTTCAGTGGGCACAGCTGTGCCACTTTGCAAACACTGGAGCCATGGCAGGTGTGATATCAATTTACTCACCACCATTTTATTTTTTGAAAACATACTACATCCTTGAAGTACTTACTGACAGTAATTTTGGGAATACAGAATATCATGATGTAAAACAGATTCAGAAAAAGTGATGTAGGTAAAATGGGTATTTTATGGTTTTTACTAAAGTAAAATATTTGATGCTAGAATCAAAAGGGTAAAGGATTTTTTGATGAGTGGTTAATACTATCAAAACAGCTAGACCAAACAACCTCATGAAGTCCAGGGCATCTCAATATTTAAGTAGTACAACATCCTGATTTTGTGGCAAATCTTTTGAACAGTACAGTAAAGCAGCTTTTCTGTGGCTTCTGGCATACTCCTCATCTGTCCTCTTTTTTCTTTTTTTAGCTTGTGCATTATTTGCAACACGTCAACTTCACCACGACATGTGGTGATCAAGTGTCATTTGATGAGAATGGTGATGCCTTGCCAATTTATGATATCATGAACTGGCTGTGGCTCCCTGATGGAAGAACTAAAGTTCAGAATGTGGGTGAGGTTAAGAGGTTGGACTTCAAAGGTGAAGTATTGACAATTGATGAGGACAAAATCTTCTGGAACTTTGAGTTGAACAAGGTTATTTCTGCTTTTTCTGACACCATGGCTTATCTGGACTGTTAATATTAAGAATTTGTCATAATTCATAGTTTTAATAATTCATTATTTGTCATAGACTGACAGATATCTGTTCGCCCCAACAGAAACCCCAGTCGGTGTGCAGTGAGAGCTGTCCTCCAGGTACCCGTATAGCCAGAAAGAAAGGAGAACCCGTTTGCTGTTTTGACTGCATCCCTTGTTCTGAGGGCAAGATCAGCAATAAGTCTGGTAGGTGTTCATTTTTTCTTTATTATTCTTTATGGGTTTTATACTGTCCACTCTGTACTTTACAGTAAGAATCTCAAAGACGTCACTAGGGTTGAGAGATAGGGGCGCTTAGCCCCAGGAGTGTGTATTAGAATGTGTGAGGTATGTGCACTGAAAATTTTTCATTGCACCTACCATAAACATAATGTTAAGCAATTAACAATGATATCAACTTACAATATCGTTTTGCCGGAGAGAAGCGGGGCTTTATTCCAGACTGCACTGTTAATAACAACTCACTGCCGCTTGTTACCTGCCCCAGTCGCCGTCTCTCTCCCTCTCTCTCTCTCTCTCTCTCTCTCTCTCTCACTCTCACACACACACACACACACACACACACACACACACACACACACACACACACACCTTCCACTACCGGCTCGTCACACACATACGAGGTGCACCTCGGCCGCGTTCCCACACACACACACCTGTTCACGCACTGAGTTGACTGAAATATACATCGGTGCTGACACATATCACAACGCTAGTAACCAACGAGGGCTGGGAATCACAACGATAAGTTTTATGCTTATAGTTTTATTTCCTTCCTGGTTCGTGTTAAGTCAATTGCATGTTTGCACTAATTAAAAAAAATATATTGAAAAAAAATTTCCCCCCCTAAAATGGACCTAACGACGTCCATGAAGAATCTGTTTCATTAGTATCTTTTTTTTCCACAGACTCATTGGAGTGCACCACTTGTCGAGAGGATTTCTGGTCCAACCCACAACGTGACCGCTGTGTTCCTAAGAAAACAGAGTTCCTCTCCTACCACGAGCCTTTAGGTATCTGTTTGACCACCACCTCATTACTGGGAACACTTATCTGTGCTGTTGTCCTCGGCATCTTCACCTATCATCGCAACACACCCATGGTACGAGCCAATAATTCAGAACTGAGTTTTTTGCTCTTGGTGTCACTTAAACTATGCTTCCTATGCTCACTGCTGTTCATCGGCCGACCCAGACTTTGGACATGCCAGCTGAGACATGCAGCATTTGGGATCAGCTTTGTGCTTTCTGTCTCATGCATTCTGGTTAAAACCATGGTGGTTCTGGCTGTATTCAAGGCCTCCAAGCCAGGAGGTGGAGCCAGTTTGAAGTGGTTTGGTGCTGTGCAACAGAGAGGAACTGTTATGGTTCTCATTTCTGTCCAAGCAGCAATCTGCACTGCTTGGCTTGTCTCTGCCTCACCAGCCCCTAACAAAAACACTCAATACCACAATGACAAGATAGTTTATGAGTGTGTAGTGGGGTCTACAGTTGGTTTTGCAGTGTTACTGGGTTACATTGGCTTACTGGCTATCCTCAGCTTCTTGCTGGCATTTCTGGCAAGGAATCTTCCAGACAATTTCAATGAGGCCAAGCTCATCACTTTCAGTATGTTGATCTTCTGTGCTGTTTGGGTGGCATTTGTCCCTGCTTATGTCAATTCTCCAGGCAAATATGCAGATGCAGTGGAGGTATTTGCGATCCTGGCCTCCAGTTTTGGTCTCTTGGTGGCACTGTTTGGACCCAAATGTTACATAATCCTGCTGAGGCCAGAGAGAAACACAAAGAAAGCTATCATGGGTCGAGGCAATGCCAAAACCTAAAGCAGCAGTTAAGTGAAATGATCAACTACTCTGAACCACTATATATTTTGAATTCATTCAGAAGAGATGTACCCTTGAAGTGGCCAACATCTTAAAAATACCCTGCTTTTAAACTAGACGTGTTTTAACTGTAAAGAACAAATTTAGAAGAAAATGGATTGAAAATAAATCTTTTTTTGTAATTAAAGAGACTTTTTTTTCTTTCCCATTTTTACCTTTTAGCTGTTCATAGGATGTGATCCGTTAAGTAAACAGATATACAAGGATGGGGCAACTTTGATGGGTGCCATGTATAAAAGTTAAACTTTTATAGATGTCGGAGGGAGCACGGCCAAAATAATTTTGAAAAAAGAAATTCCCTAACTTACCTAGTCATAATGAAAATAAAATACAGGTAGCTGACCTGCCTCCTTAAAACATAATCAAGAGATAATGCATGAAAACAAATGGCTACTCCCCATCCCCGACAAGAACCCTGGACTGCCACAAAGTTATAACAAAAAAACTAAAAATGATATTGCTGCCACACTCAATACACAATTACAACATCAGCACAATACACTCTGGCCATGAGTCAGGAATGAATGAGAGAGAGACGGTATGGGCAGGTCCCATTTTAAACTCGTCCTGCTGATTCTCCGTCCAATCCCTGGCCACCCTAGACCAAACACCAAAGGGGAGGAGGGGAAGGACAAAGAAACAGCACCTCCCTCAGGCAGGGAAAGACAACACACTGAGGAAGACACTGAAACAGAAACGTATGACCTAGGGGTCATAACAATAACTATAAGATAGGTAATATAAATATGGTAAATATTTATTTACACAAAGTATAACTTCTTAGTCATAAGAGATTATCTTAGCAACACCAAATATGCATGGTCTGTGGTTGCTAAATATAAAGAAGAGAATGCTACACCTTTGTCTCAGTGGTATGGATTGAATGGGATAAATAAATATTCAAACAAATATTCATATAGAGAAAAAGAGAAATGACTCGTTTCCTTGAGAAACTAAAAACATAGGTTCCTCATCAATGCTACGTGTGTGACATTTCCATTTTTTTTGTAAATAGCAAAATTTTATTTCTCTTAAAGAAAAACATAAGAATGTAAACATTAAAGTGCTTTTCAAATGTTTCATATGCTTCATGGCTTACATTACCAGAAAACAAAACAAAACCTTGGCAGAGCATTTTACATCACTGTGTTTTGGATAATAGTGTGATGTAAATACGTAAATATGTGTTTTATGCCCTGCCCCTATTCCCTGTTCTCTCAAGGGTGTTCTGAAAGAATAAATCATGACGGCAAGCATTGAAAGGGATAACGTAGTATACAATTTAGGAACGCTTTATGAAGAATAGAAACAGTTCTGAAGGGAGGAGTGCAGTTATGGGAGCTCTTGACACTTATTCCCTCTTGTGTGTCTACTTTATCTTGTCTTTGTCTTCCTCTTTATCCTGTGCTCCCTTGTCTTGTAAATTACGGAAGAAGTTTCACCTTAATGAAATGCACAAGCCTGGCGATGTGGTTTTAGGTGGGCTGTTTGAGGTTCACTACACCTCAGTCTTCCAGGAGCGAACATTTACCACAGAGCCCCAACAGCCAAGCTGCACAGGGTAAGTTTTAAACAAATGCAACAGACAGCATAGATCTGTGCAAATGATGCTGTCTGCTCTGAATATTAATGGTAAGGGACAAAAATGTCAGTGTGCTTTAGATCTATAAAAAATGTTTTATTGCCTTTTGCGTGTTGTCAACGTAGAGTATTCTACACAGATGTACTCAGTTTTCACGGTGCCGTATTTCTTCTTTTGAGGTTAATAGCCATATTTTGTGTGTTAGCTTTGACACTCTAGGGTTCAGACATGCCATGACCATGGCCTTTGCTATTGATGAGATCAACAAGAACTCCAATCTGCTGCCTAACGTCACTCTGGGATACAGTCTTTATGACAACTGTGGTGCACTTGTTATCGGATTCAGTGGTGCATTATCACTGGCCAGTGGCCAGGAGGAGCAGTTTCTGCTTCAGAAGAGCTGTTTAGGGACCCCACCTGTCCTGGGTATTGTGGGTGATCACTATTCAACATTTTCTATTGCGACTGCTAATGTGTTAGGTTTATACAAAATGCCCATTGTAAGTTTCCTATCCTTTTTATCTTGTATTGTTATATTTTTGATGTATCATATTTCAATTAGTTTCCTCTTAATAAGTGATACATTGTCAAAAGTAAAAATATTTTACCTGCAAGCATTTATGTTTCTTAGGTGAGTTATTTTGCCACATGTTCCTGCCTGAGTGATCGGCAACGGTTTCCATCTTTCTTTAGAACAATCCCAAGTGATGCATTTCAGGTGAAACTTTTAAGAACTGCAAAAATATGTTTAAAAGGAAGCAAAAGAAGCAAGCGAGAAAATATTTTTAATGAAATAAAGCTTGTTTCCATTTCAAAGCTCCAAAATAATGCGATTTATAAAAGTTACAATTGCTGAATTTAGTTGTATTTGTTATCTTAAAGTAATGTACTGAGTCTGTGCACTTATCCCTTGACACCAACATACCCACATAAGTGCATGTTATGATTCAGTCATAATAAATTAGAAAATGTCACTTTAAGGCAGTACAAGTGAGTAGAAATCACTCCTAGTGAAGATGTTTTTCTTTGTCTTCTTTTAAGTAATTTGATTTTGTTATTCCTTTTTGAAACATATGTACAAAACAGAATTTATACAAGCTGCAATAATTGAAGTTGATTGTATATATAATATATCCACATAGGTGCGTGCTATGATTCAGATTCTACAACACTTTGGCTGGACTTGGGTAGGCCTGCTGGTCAGTGATGATGACTATGGACTCCATGTTGCCCAGTCTTTCCAGTCTGACCTGACTCAGTCTGGTGGAGGTTGTTTGGCCTACTTAGAGGTTTTGCCCTGGGACAGTGACTCAAGTGAACTCAGAAGGATTGTGCATTTGATAAAGACATCATCGGCTCGTGTGGTCATGGTCTTTGCACATGAGATCCACATGATTCAACTGATGGAAGAGGTTAGAATCAAAATGTAATATAATTTAAAAATGTAATTTTAAGAACTGTAACATAATGGAGCTTTGTTTTTATTTTTTATGTTTTTTTTTTTTTTTTTGTGGGGGCGTGTTTTTTATTTGTCTAAAGTGAACTGAATTTAGCTCACTAATAAACTCCTCAAGCAATTTCCAGTCCAGTTGGATGTTAACGAGTCCAACTGTTTGGCAATTTTTAATAATGCATGTATGTAAAGTATGTCTTAGTGTGGAGGCATGAAAGGATAATACCTAAACAAATAAATGATTATTCAGATTATTTGGCATAATAATAATCACAGTAATAATAATCAAATAATTAGATTGTACTTGTCAGGTTGCGATGGGAATCTTTACTGTATTTAAACAAACTGAACCTTGTTGTAGGTCTGTGCATTTTTAGAGAGCCTAAAAAGGCAGTTATTTAACTCATTTCATGGTTAGCAGTCCTTTTTTAAAACGGAGGTAACAGTTAAACTGAATATCTTGCACTTATGTGACTGTTATTGTTGACAAATCCCTATTTTTGCCAATGCATTCTGTATTTCTTTTAGTCTGAGACATTTTATGCAATGCACAGGTGGTGAGGCAGAATGTGACAGGCCGGCAGTGGATTGTAAGTGAGGCCTTGACAACGGCTACTGTTCTCCACACACCCCACCTCATGCCGTATCTGAGTGGCACACTGGGCATTGCTATCCGTCGAGGTGAAATAGTAGGACTCAGGGAATTTCTCTCACAAATACGTCCCGACCAAAATGATGACAACAACTATGGAAACAGCATGGTAAGAGGCAAATATTACATTTTAGTCCTAATTGAAGAAACATATAATTTCTGTTAAAACTGACTTTTTATCATATATTTCAGGTGAGACAGTTTTGGGAATACACGTTTCAATGTAAATTTGACCAAGCAGGTTGGATGGAAGCAGCGGGACCATTGTGCACCGGACAAGAAGATATAAAAAATGCAGACACTGAGTTTTTGGATCTTTCTAACCTCAGACCTGAGTACAATGTTTACAAGGCTGTGTATGCTCTGGCGTATGCCCTCAATGACATGCTATGGTGTGAGCCAGGAAGAGGCCCTTTCAGTGGACACAGCTGCGCCACTTTGCAAACACTGGAGCCATGGCAGGTGTGATATCAGTTTACACTCCACCTGTTTATGTTTTCAAATCAACTGCTACACAGTGAGGTACTTATTAAATGTACTTTTCTAAGTGAAGAATACAGTGAAAAAGACACAGGCAATAATGACCTCAGTATGCTGCGTATTCATTTCAAATTTTTATTTAAAGTGAAACATTTAATACTAGATGAAATACAGTGATGATTGACTCTTGTATTAAACTAGAAAAAAACGTATAAAAATGCCATGATTTTGTTGTAAATTATTTCAATGAGATAAACCTGTTTGTATGAAGTTTATCACATTCCTTAATTTTTTAACATTTTTTCTATCATCTTTAGCTTGTACATTATTTGCAAAAGGTTAATTTCACCACACCATTTGGTGATCAAGTGTCATTTGATGAGAATGGCGATGCCTTGCCAATATATGATATCATGAACTGGCTGTGGCTCCCTGATGGAAGAACTAAAGTTCAGAATGTGGGTGAGGTTAAGAAGTCAGTCTCCAACGGTGAAGAACTCACAATTGATGAGGACAAAATTTTCTGGAACTTTGAGCTGAACAAGGTTTTTTTCTGTTTTTCAGACACCTCTGATGTTTTTGAACTGTAAATCTTAGACATGTATGACAATATAGATTTAAAGTTTATTTTATCTCCTCACAGCCACCCCGGTCAGTGTGCAGTGAGAGCTGTCCTCCAGGTACCCGCATGGCCAGAAAGAAAGGAGAACCTATGTGCTGCTTTGACTGCATCCCTTGTTCTGAGGGAAAGATCAGCAACAAAACTGGTGGATGTTTATTGATATTAGTTAAATACATTTTTCTATTTATATGAAAGTATGTATCTCACTATTTTTTACCTTTTGTCAGACTCCATGGAGTGCACCACTTGTCCAGAAGATTTCTGGTCCAGCACCCAACATGACCAATGTGTTCCTAAGAAAACAGAGTTCCTCTCCTATCACGAGCCTTTAGGTATCTGTTTGACAACCACCTCATTGCTGGGCACACTTATCTGTGCTGTTGTTCTGGGTATTTTCACCTATCATCGTCGGACACCAATGGTGCGAGCCAATAATTCAGAACTGAGTTTTCTGCTCTTGGTGTCACTTAAACTATGCTTCCTCTGTTCACTGCTGTTCATCGGCCGCCCCAGACTTTGGACATGCCAGCTGAGACACGCAGCATTTGGGATCAGCTTTGTGCTTTCTGTCTCATGTATTCTGGTTAAAACTATGGTGGTGCTGGCTGTGTTCAAGGCCTCCAAGCCAGGAGGTGGAGCCAGTCTGAAGTGGTTTGGTGCTGTGCAACAAAGAGGAATAGTTTTAGCACTTACTTGCATTCAAGCAGCAATCTGTACTGCTTGGATTGTGTCTGCTTCACCAGAGCCTCATAAGAACACTCAGTATCACAATGATAAGATAGTTTATGAGTGTGTAGTTGGATCTACATTTGGTTTTGCAGTGTTACTGGGTTACATTGGCTTACTGGCTATCCTCAGCTTTTTGCTAGCATTTCTGGCAAGAAATCTTCCAGACAACTTTAATGAGGCCAAGTTCATTACTTTTAGCATGCTGATCTTCTGTGCTGTGTGGGTGGCCTTTGTCCCTGCATATGTCAACTCTCCAGGCAAATATGCAGATGCAGTGGAGGTATTTGCTATCCTGGCCTCCAGTTTTGGGCTCTTGGTGGCACTGTTCGGACCCAAATGTTACATAATACTGCTGAGGCCAGAGAGAAACACAAAGAAAGCAATAATGGGTCGAGGCACCACAAAATCATAAAAGCAGCAGTTACAGTATCGTCATTGTAATCAAGTAAGATGACACACTCCATGTTTTGCACTGATCATCACCAGGTGAAAGTAGAAGCATTTCAAAATGTTAATAAAAATTCTATGCCGTCATTAATGCTGTTTTTGGCTGATAATTTATTTTTAACATTCCTTGTGATTTGACAAATAAAGACAAATAAAAAATGTATAAAATCCTACAGCACAAACAGTTTTTATACTTTCACAAAAAGACCACAATCCCCGTTTCGAGTCCTCAGATGAACACTACTCTTTTAGGTGCCTACCAGTCCAATGTTACGGGTACCAGACTCTGGGGACGACAGCAACAAAAGAGAAATCTGAAAAATACAGAAAAGTTCTGCAGCAAGGATGACATGGAGTACTCAGTTTGACATCCACATTGCATGTTGTTTTCAAATTCAACATAAAATACGACTACCAACAGTAGCTTTAACATCCTTGAATAATATAGTGCAAAAAACCCCCACTTAATTCTACCACATCTTGCACCCGTAAAAAAATAAAAATCATTTTCAGACAAATATATATCACCGTAATATTTTACATTTAGCATGCATTCAGTACAATAATCAGAATTCTCAACACTTCCATCCATTTTCATCCTGACCTGCTTGGTCTGGGGCCGGGTCGCAGTCTGTGCATAGAGGCCCAGACTTCCTTCACTCCAGACACTTCCTCCAGCTCTTCCAGGGGGTTTCCAAGGCATTCCCATGCCAACTGAGAGACATAGACTCTCAAATGTGTCCTGGGTCTTCCCCAGGGCCTCCTACTGGTGGGACATGCCTAGAACACCTCCCTAGGGGAGGCATCCATGAGATATCCGCTATAGATGCCTGAACCACCTCAGCTCACTCCTCTCGATTTGAAGAAGCAGTGGCTCTATTCCAAGCTCCTCCTGAGTGACTGAGCTTCTCCCCCTATCTCTAATGCCGCTTTTCCACTAGTACCTAATAGTACCTACTTGGCTTGCCTCGCCTTAGCTTGACTGCGTTTCCATTACAAAAAAGTACCACCTCAGTGTGGGTGGAGTCGTCATATGCCGCTTTTCCACTAGTACCTGATAGTACCTACTCGGCTCGCCTCGACTCGGCTCACCTAGGCTCGATTGTGTTTCCATTACAAAAAGTACCCCCTCAGCGTGGGTGGTGTCTTCACAGCGAGGCGGCCTGAAGCTCTGCCGATATGTTTTGTTATGCGACACAAACGCGAAACAACTACGGAGGCCAGCAGAGAGAAACAAACAAATTAA
>JBAJHX010000049.1:9326414-9337197 GCA_037176925.1 Amniataba percoides | reverse complement strand
GACTTGTTTTCTGTGCAGCGATCTCTGATCGCGTTATTTGTTGTTTTTGTGTTTTAAAAATGCCGCGGTTCATTCTTGTGAACAAGTCGCTCTGCGGACGCATCGCGCTCTGGCCAATCAGCGGCCTGCTGTCTGCCGACGTCACGTCTTCGGCCCCACTCATCTCGCTTGGAACCCCGGCTGAGCAGGTACTACGATAGTACCTGGTACCAGGTACTAAAGTGTAGTGGAAACTCGCGCAAACCGTGCCGAGTCGAGTTGATCCGAATAGGTACGAGTGGAAAAGGGGCAATAGTGAGGCAGTCCGAAACTCTGGTAATATCTTTGTTGAGCAAGACAAACATGAATCAACTACGGAGGCCACCAGAGAAACAAATGAACACAAAGAAATGTCTGCACCTTGGTGTTGCTCAACAGACTTGTTTTCTCTGATTGTGTTAGTTGTTATTGTGTTTTGTAAATGCTGTGGTTGATTCTTCTGCATGAGTCGCGCTCCTGAAGCATCATGCTCTGGCCAATCAGTGGCCTGCCATCTGCCGACGTCACGTTTTCAGCCCCACTCACCTCGCTTGGAAACGCGTACAAACCGAGGCGAGCCAAGTAGGTACTAGTGGAAAAAGGGCATAACGGAGTGCCTTGCCACCCTGCTGAGGACTTTCATCTGCTCATATCCGCGATCTTGTCCTTTTAGTCATTACCCAAAGTTCATGACCATAGGTGAGGGTAGGAGCGTAGATTGGCCGGTAAATAGAGAGTATCGCCTTTTGACTCAGCTCCTTCTTCACTACGACGGTCCGGTACACCGACTGCATAACTGCGGATACTGCACCAATCTGCATGTAAATCTCACGCTCTATCTTTCCCACACTTGTGAACAAGACCCTGAGATACTCCTCCACTTGAAGAAGGATCTCTTCACCCACCCGGAGAGGTCATGCCACCCTTTTCAGGTCGAGAACCATGATCTCAGATTTGGAGGTGCTGATTCTCATCTCAGCAGCTTCACACTCGGCTGAAAACCGCCCCAGCGCATGCTGAAAGTCCTGGTTTGATGAGGCCAATGGGACAACATCATCTGCAAAAAGCAGAGATGAATTCCTGTGGTTCCCAAACTGGACTCCTTCTGGCCCCTGGTTGCACCTAGAAATCCTGTCCATAAAAATTATGAACAGGACCGGTGACAAAGGGCAGCCCTGCCAGAGTCTAACATGCACTGGGAACAGGTCTGACTCACTGCCAGCAATGCGAACCAAGTTCCTGCTCTGGTCGTACAGCGACCGAACAGCACTTCGCAAAGAGCCATGGGCTCTATACTCGCAGAGCACCACCCACAGAATACCACGAGGGATACGGTCGAATGCCTTCTCCAGATCCACAAAGCACATGTGGACTGGTTGGGCAAACTCCCATAAACCCTCAAGCACCCTGTGGAGGGTATAGAGCTGGTCCAGTATTCCACGACCGGGACAAAAAAACTGTTCCTCTTGACTCCAAGGTTCGACTATCAGCCTTATTCTCCTCTCCAGTGCCCTGGCGTAGACTTAGGCTGAAAAGCGTGAACCCCCTGTAGTTGGAACACACTCTCCAGCCCCCCTTTTTAAAAAGAGGGACCACCACCCTAGTTTTCCACTCCAGAGGTACTGTGCCCAACCTTGCAATGCTGCAGAGACACGTTTGGCCGACGTTCCCAACAGACCCTCACAATGTGTTTGGGTCTGTTCACCCTGGGCAACTCTAGAGTAGTGGAGGCTCCAGCCCCTCTCAAGGAGCTGGGTTCCAGAGCTCAAGCTGTGCGTGGAAGTAAACCCAACTATCTCTTGCTGGTACCTCTCAACCTCCTGCACAAGATCAGACTCCTTCACCTTCAGTGAGGTAACATTCCATGTCCCTATAGCCAAAGTTTTAGTACAGGGATTGGGTCATCGAGGCTCCCCTGCCACGACTGCTATCCAAACCACATTGCACTAGCCCCTCATGGACCTTCCTGCGGGTGGTGAGCCTACTGGAAGGCGGGCCCCGTGTCACCATTTCGGGCTGAGCCTGGCCAGGTCCCGTGGGCAAAGACCCGGCCACCAGGTGCTTGCCTGTGAGCCCCAACCCCAGGCCTGGCTCCAGGGTGGGGCCCCGGTAACGCCAATCTGGGCAACATAATGGTCCTCGATGGTTTTCTTCTCATGATGGGCTTCTGAACCGCTCTTAGTCTGTCCCATCACTTAGGACCTGTTTGCCCTGGGAGACCCTACCAGGGGCGTAATGCCCCCGACAACATAGCTCCTAGGATCATTTGGCTACACAAACCTCACACCTACACCATTGTAAGGTGGCAGTTCAAAGAGGGGTGCTACCATCTAGTGGATATTTGATTAAATTATATTTGACAGTAAATACAAATACAAATTTGGAATCACACCCAAGTGGCACTTCTGATACACATCTTTTAAAGTTTTATATTATAGACCTGTAGTCCTTATGAAAACTTTTTTCGTTCTACAACAAAACAAATAGATGTTTTACAGAAAGGTAGCCCATCGTCCAGCTTTAACTGTAACCTAAAATTCATATTGCAATCTATGTAATGTATTAAACAATATAAATGATGTGCAGATTTTGGTAAATGTTACGGACATCCATCAACTTAAATTTGGGTTTGAACTATTTCAAACATGACTCTAGTGAGGTATTTAAAAATGATAAAAAAGTGCACATATTACTTCTCTCTCTCAATCCAGAATACATTTTAAATGAGAATATATTTAGGCCCTGCCCCTGCTTTTCCTTGTACTCTAGTGGGTGGTGATTCAACGATACTGCAATTCAATAAAAGCCTTGACACCGCAAGAAAATGTAATGATTGGGCTTTTCAAAGGGCTTAACAGGAGGAAAACTATGTGGGCATTTTCAGAGATCAACTTGGTCTTGCTCATGTATTTCACATGTTTGTATTCCTACTTTTCTACATCTGTGTCCTCCCCTCTTTATTCCTTCTCTTGCCAGTTACAAGGACAGTTCCATCTCAATGGGAGGCACATGAATGGAGATATTGTTGTAGGTGGGCTGTTTCCGATACACTTCTTCTCTGTATTTCCTGACCTGTCTTTTAACTTGGAGCCACAACAACCTACCTGTCATGGGTGAGTCTGTTAGGGACAGGGCAAAGAACAGATATTAACAGATATGCTAATTCTATATTGCATATTATATGTTTATGTTGTATTAAATCATGTTTTGCACAGTTTCACTGAAGAACTAGAGAATGCAATTTTGTGAAGAAATTGCGGTGTGAATGCTGACTGCTGAAAGGCTGACATTAAACTGGATAGCCGAGTTAGTAGCTGAAGTAGAATGATGCCTAAAATCTATTAAGTATGTGGAATATTTGAAGTTGTGTTGAATGAAGGCTTATGCTAAACTGGATAGCTGATTAAAATGTTGATTAAGCTGTAAAATGTTTGAAAAAATGAATATTTTAAGGTTTTTAATTTTTATGAAGAAATATGTGGAAGATGTGGAATATCTGAAAAGTTGTTGAATGAAAGGCTTACACTATACTGGATAGTTAAGTGATGAAGTTCAATGATACCTGAAATGAATGGAAATTGTGGAATATTTAAATTTGGTTTGAATAAAAGGCTTACCCTGAACTGAATTGCTGAATAATAAGTTACGATACCTCAAGTGAGGAATGTGGATTTTTAAAAAATTATTATGAAGAAGCGATTGAAGAAGTATGAATAAATGGAAAAGTGAAATAAAATAACTCACATGAATGGGATTCAGAAGTTGAATAATACCTATATTATTCTGACTGATTAAATAAGAATTTAAAAATGCTTGACACAGTTGGAAAATGTCTGAGTACTCTGTGGGTGTGTGTGTGTGTGTGTGTGAGAGCGTGCGTGAGCGTGTGTGTGTGTGTGCGTGAGCGTGTGTCAAACTACAGGAAATAATTTGTAAATAAAACCTTTTTTTGAATTTGAAAATTCTGGAACAAGTTTGTTTAGTCCGTCACATGCCTGTGATCAGTACAGATTTTCCTGTAAAGGTGTGCAAAAACGATCTATGTAGATTATACCTTGTGGGAATGATAGCGAGCAAAAGGAAGAGAAGTTAAATGATATCCTGTATCCCTGAAAGGTTTAGAACATTCATTCTGATGTCTGAATGGACTTGAAAGTATGAGCTGAAAGTATGAATGAATGGTGAGGAGCTGAAAAAGTGTGAAATTTTTAACATTCCATCCATTCATTTTGTTGGGAAAAATTACTGAAAAAGGAAACTATTAATGTCACAAATGTGAAAAGTAATAGCTCCAATGTCCTAATTGAGCTGAAGGTTTTGATGTTTGAATGGCGTTTTTAAGATGACAACTGTGGAAGGAAGAGTAAAAATATTCTGCCAAAGATGTAGGCAGAACAATAGTGATAATAATCAATTTTTTTTTTTGTCAAAGAATACAGGTTTGAATGCTTTCAACATTAACAACAATTGCAATATTATTGCTAACTATCTAACATATTTGTCGTATCTGTAGTTAGTTGCAACATATTGTTACATGTGTCACAGGTGCTGCAGGATGTTTCAATCGTAAACACTGGTTATTTTTTCTTAAGGTTTCATGTTATAGGACTCAGGCAAGCCCTGACCATGGCCTTTGCTATTGATGAGATCAACAGAAGCTCCAACCTGCTCCCGAATGTGACTCTGGGATACAGTCTCTATGATACCTGCGTCACACTAGGAATTGGATTTCGTGCAGCATTGTCCTTAGTCAGTGGTCAACAGGAGCAGTTTATATTAGACGAGACCTGTTTAGGAACCCCACCAGTGGTGGGGATTGTGGGTGATTCTTCCTCTACACATTGTATTGCCATCTCCACTGTCTTAGGTTTGTACAGAGTGCCTATGGTAAGTGTTGCACCTTACCATACAATAATTCTTTATTTTGTGATTTAATTTCAGTTTAAATTTCAATTGAAAGCAGCCCCAACAAGTATAAAGAGATGGCACAGGCTTTGGTATTTTAAGGATGTGCAGATTGTGTCTTTCATAGGTGAGTTATTTTGCCACATGTTCCTGCCTGAGTGACCGGCAGAAGTTTCCATCCTTCTTTAGGACCATCCCAAGTGACGCTTTCCAGGTGACAATCAGCAGTTTAACATTTCTCAGAAAGAGTATGCTTGCGCTCCAAGAGAAAATGTATTCCTTTTGTGTAATACCAGTCATATTCTTTGTGTTTTTGACTGAATTGTTTGGTGTCAGAAAAGAAAGCTAAGAGGAAATAATGTAACATAATTTTTAAACGTATTTAGAAGGTTTTCCATGAAAAGTTTTTTTAAAGAAAGTGTATTATTTTTTCCACTCTGCATTGACTTAGGTGCGTGCTATAATTCAAATTCTCAACCGCTTTGGCTGGACTTGGGCAGGTCTGCTGGTCAGTGATGATGACTATGGACTCCATGCTGCCCGATCCTTTCAATCTGACCTGACTCAGTCTGGTGGAGGTTGTCTGGCTTACTCAGAGGTTTTGCCCTGGGGTAATGACCCAGCTGAAATGAGGAGGATTGTGGATGTGATGAGGAAGTCCACAGCTCGAGTGGTCATTGTGTTTGCACATGAGAGTCTCGTGATTAACCTAATGGAAGAGGTTGGCTTTAAAATAGAACTTAGTTATAACTAAAAGTAATTACATTTTTTAAAATGTATTTGTTAAAATGTTTCATATGAAATAAGTCTTGCTAAAGTTGTTGATTGTAGGATTTTAGACTATGATCACTTATTTATGCAAATTACTCTCAGCTCCAGTCATCATCATATGCCTGAGCGATATGAGACAAGGCAATACTTGAAGTTGAAAGTGTGACTTTTGTATTTGTTATAATACAATACACAGGTGGTGAAGCAGAATGTTACAGGCCTACAGTGGATGGCCAGTGAAGCCTGGACATCAGCTGCTGTGCTTCAGACTCCCCGACTCATGCCTTATTTGGGCGGCACACTGGGCATCGGAATCCGTCGAGGAGAAATACCAGGGCTCAGGGAATTCCTCCTTAAAATACGTCCTGACCAACATCACAACAGCAGCTATGGACATAATGTGGTGAGAGTTTAACCTTGCAATCCTCATACATTTTGAAGAATATGGTTTTTCATCATTTATAACACACAGTTTTAAATGTATTCCAGGTAAATCAGTTTTGGGAGTACACATTTCAGTGTAGATTTGCACCACCTCCCGCTGGTTGGGTAGAAGCTGGGGGAGCATTATGCACCGGAGAGGAAGATCTAGAAGAAGTAGGGAGTAAGTTGATGGATGTGTCAAACCTCAGGTCAGAGTATAATGTATACAAAGCTGTGTATGCTCTGGCGTATGCCCTTAATGACATGTTGCAGTGTGAACCAGGGAGAGGGCCTTTCAGTGAGCACAGCTGTGGCAGTTTGCGAAGACTGGAGCCATGGCAGGTGTGATATCAGTTTACACTTCACCTCTATCTGAGTAAATCCTACACATGTAGTGTGTATCTTAAAAATTCAATATAAGGTACCTCTGATAGTGCTGATTACTATGGCTATACATATTCATATTTTCTCTATGCATTTTGTTTTTCCTCTTTCCCTTACATTGATGTCTAAAGCTGGTGTATTACTTACAACATGTCAACTTCACCACACCATTTGGGGATCAAGTGTCATTTGATGAAAATGGTGATGCCTTACCAATATATGATATCATGAACTGGCTGTGGCTCCCTGATGGAACAACTGAAGTTCAGAATGTCGGTGAGGTTAAAGACAAAGAACTCAAAATTGATGAAAACCAAATCTTCTGGAACTTTGAATCGAAACAGGTTATCATTGATTGTCTACCCACCAACTTTTTTTGGCTCATTATTGCAGCAGAAAGTAGGGTAGGATCACAGATCTTTATTTGTTTCCCCACAGCCACCCCAGTCAGTGTGCAGTGAGAGCTGTCCTCCAGGTACCCGCATGTCTAGAAAGAAAGGAGAACCTGTGTGCTGTTTTGACTGCATCCCTTGTTCTGAGGGAAAGATCAGCAATAGGACTGGTTGGTATTCATTTTAAAAACTGCATTTTGTATATATAATTGGTTGGATGGAAATTTGTATATCATGATATCTTCTTTTTAGACTCCATGGAGTGCACAATGTGTCCAATAGACTTCTGGTCCAGCCCCCAACGTGACCACTGTGTTCCTAAGAAAACAGAGTTCCTCTCCTACCACGAGCCTCTGGGTATCTGCTTGACAGTTGCCTCATTGCTGGGCACATGTATCTGTGCTGTTGTCTTTGGGATCTTCATCTATCATCGCAGTACACCTATAGTACGTGCCAACAATTCAGAACTGAGCTTCCAGCTGCTGCTGTCTCTTAAATTATGTTTCCTCTGCTCACTGTTGTTTATCGGTCGTCCCAGGCTGTGGACATGCCAGCTGAGACATGCAGCATTTGGGATCAGCTTTGTCCTCTGTGTTTCATGTATTCTGGTTAAAACCATGGTGGTTCTGGCTGTGTTCAAGGCCTCCAAGCCAGGAGGTGGAGCCACACTGAAGTGGTTTGGTGTTCTTCAGCAGAGAGGAACAGTTATTGTTCTTACTGCTATTCAAGCAGCAATCTGCACTACCTGGCTTGTTTCTGCTTCACCAGTTCCTCATAAAAACACTCAATACCACAATGACAAGATAGTTTATGAGTGTGCTGTTGGCTCTACAGTTGGTTTTGCAGTCTTATTGGGATATATTGGGTTACTGGCTATTCTTAGTTTTTTGACTGCATTTAAAGCAAGGAATCTTCCAGATAGTTTCAATGAGGCCAAGCTCATCACTTTCAGCATGTTGATCTTTTGTGCTGTGTGGGTGGCCTTTGTTCCTGCTTATATCAGCTCACCAGGCAAATATGCAGATGCAGTGGAGGTATTTGCCATCCTGGCCTCCAGTTTTGGACTCTTGGTGGCACTGTTTGGACCCAAATGTTACATAATCCTGCTGAGACCAGAGAGGAACACAAAGAAAGCAATCATGGGTCGAAGCATCCAGTCTTAAAAACTGCGCTTAATTTCACAACCCAGAATTCAGAAATCATTTTATTTATTCTATCCAATTAAAAAACACAGGGAAGAGGGCTGATGCCAAAACCAGAAAGGGACAAAATGAAAACAATCGTCAGTCTAAATGCTCAGTCTTAAAACTGTAATGAATTTCATATTTCTTTTTTCTCTATGTGGCACAGAAACACAAACATAAAAGTAGGATTATAACAATGTCAATTAATTATGTCTTATGAAGATATTTACTGCTTAGATCATAAGTGTGAGAATATTTAAGCACAAGTTACCCTTTTTTCAGCACTTGGACTTCGAGTGCTACTGGTCCTTTGTGACTTTTAATGTTATAAGTTCACCTCACATCTGATTAAAATTGACATTTTTATGTTTGCATATGTGTTTATTTTTCTACCTATGTGGACTGTATGTTGCCTTCAACATTAACTAATAATCAGATTTTATTTTACTCCAAATTGAAAAAGCTCTTCTCATCTTCCAAATTGTACTACTTTAAATGTGTTTTATAATTTGTCTCTTATTCACACTCATGCACTTATGCACCGATGGCTGCAAGCAAATCCCGCAAATCCTGGATAACTTTCAAAGAAAAAGCTTGTCACACAGGCTTTCTGCCTAAATTGTATAGTTTCAATGAAAAGAAAAGAAGAAAATGGATGGACAAAAAGAGTCTGTAAGCAACTTAACCCAATTATTCTTTAGTCTATACCACTGGATATAGCAACCAACATCAAAGAGCAAGTGAAAAGCATAAAAAAAACTGCATAGTTTTTATTTGAAAATAACTCATTGACTGCACTGACAGGAGTAGCTTTGCATATGGATAACATGAGTAATCAGTGCACTTGGAGAGGCTGAAGACATGAAATGATGCATTAAATACATTTCAATTGAATTAAATATTATGTTATCAAATGAGCTGCTGGAATGTGTTTTATCATGCAATGTTAACTGTGAAAAGTTTTTATTTAAAACCAGTACTTCTCTTTCCCATATGGGAATAAGAGAATTAAATACCTAATGGCTGCAAAATAAACAGAAAACAGGATTTTCCTTAACTCTGTTTCTTTGTTTTCCTTAGTTCTCTTAAGAATCTCAGGTGGTAGTCATCAGCTTTACATAATTACAGCAAAAGAAACTGCAGTAAATCACCATTTAGTTGGTACAAGTGTCTTTTAATAATTGTTTACTACATCAATGTCTTAAAGAAAGTTTTGCAAGTAGGGAAACTAAGAACAAGCTGGAGCTTTGTAATGCAAACAGTCTTAGGCTTAGCATTGTCAAGTAATGCAAAGTGTTGACTATCAATGACCATGTGCTGATTTGATTAATCAATAAACTTTGATTTAATTAATTTTAAACCCGATAGAAAAAACCCTCTGCTGGTTGGAAATCCAGTCAGTTTTGTTTCTACAACTTGTAGGGTTTCTAGGTTTGCATTTGCTTGTGTTTGTTTGTTTGTTTTACTGCACTAAACAGTACTTGTCTTCCTGATATTGATCATACTTTACAGTGATATATGTATGTACCGATACTTCTCATGAATGATTGAATTGAATGCACATCCATCGTACAATCTGTGATGCAAATATAACCTAATTTTTAATCTATTTTAATAGACAAGCCGAGACATACGCCCTGTTCTTTTTAAATGAATTTTAAATTAAATATTATTCAATCACAGGTTTAATATTATTAATATAAAGTATAGCTATATAGGTATTGTTTCCATGAATAGATATATCCACACACAGTGGAATGAAAGTAAAACTAATAGGAATGAAACAATGGCTGTCTATTCAATATTGGTCAAATCTGATTCATTTAAATGTACTTTTATAATTCATCTATGCTACCTAGCCATCAAGTGTTTCTTGGTGTTCTTCTCTGGCCTCAAAAGAATGATGAAGCACTTTGGAGCAAATATACAAAGGAGTAAACCATAGGTAGAGGCCAGGATTGCAAAAATCTCCACAGCGACAACATACTTCCCAGGGGAGCTGACATAAGCAGGGACAAAGGCCACCCAAACAGCACAGAATATCAGCATGCTGAAGGTGATCAGTTTGGCCTCATTGAAGTTGTCAGGGAGTTTCCGAGCAAGAAAAGCCAAGAGGAGGCAGGTGCAGGCCAGCAGGCCAATGTATCCCAGAACCAGCGAGAAACCCACCACAGAGGTCATGGCACACTCCAGGGTGACCTTTGACCCTTTGAAACCCAGATCACGTTGAGGAACTGGAGGACTGAGGGACAGCCATGAGGCACAGATGATAACCTGCATGGAAAGTGAAGACACTTCAGGGTTATTTATTTCATGTCAAGCACAGCTTCTCGTATGTATGATCATTTTTTTTCCTAATTTATTACAACATTCAGACCTGTATACAGGTAAAGAGGAAGACACTCCCTCTCTGCTGGCCTGGACCAAACCACTTCATCAAGCTTTCAGCACCAGGCCGAGCTGAGCGGAAAACAGCAAGAACTACCAGGGTTTTGACCAGGAGGCAGGAAACACAAAGGACAAAGCTGATCCCAAACGCTGCCTGCTGGAAGCGACAGGACCAGACTGATGGACGACCGATGAACACCAGTGAGCACAGGAAGCAGAGCTTCAGAGACAGAAGAAGCAAGAAGCTCAGCTCTGAATTGTTGGCTCGTACCTGGAGTTGAATCAAATCAACAGACAAAGAAGTGATACTCAAACACA
>JBAJHX010000049.1:9300235-9321081 GCA_037176925.1 Amniataba percoides | reverse complement strand
TTTCCTCCCACCAGTGACAGTGCATTTTGCAGAGCCCAGGGGTATCGGGAGCAGCTATCAAGTACACGGTAGCCCAGTTTCACTCCTGGTAGCAGCATGCTGTTACGATTGATTTCCTCCACCGCAAATGCCATAGCATAAATATATTTTAATGGCTCTAAATCTAAACTGAGACCACAGGAAAACAAAACAGTCAGTCAAATAAACCATATATAACTTGAGCATGAGTATGACAAGAATCATAAGAAACATAGACTATGTGCGCTGACATTACAACATGATAATAATGGAAAGTTTTACCCAGTGCAAGGTTCATAACTTGGCAGCTTGGTGAAGTCCTGCTTTACAGCTGAAGGTATGTAATACAGATTAAAAAGCCCACCGATAATCACATCTCCATCCTGGAGGAGGCTCTTGTCACTCGGTGCACCCCTCCGAGAACACATTAATGCCTGAACCACCTCCATCCCCATGTGTCTGAACCCTGCGCTGAGAAGCAGCAGGGAGAGGAGTGAAGAAGGCCACCGAGTGAAGAGCCAGGGAGACCAAGACATGGCTGCAGCTGTTCTGGAAATTTAACACATACAGGTAACTTATTAAGAACAAAACATGCAGACTTTGCTAAACACAATTCACATCGAAACTATTTTATCAGAACTGAAAATTGAGTACATTAAGTTCAGAACAAAAGTTAATATACCTCATGGACAACTGTGAATCATTCCTATTGCCAACGACATATGCCAAGAAATTCCACCTGTCCAAATGTAACATCATAGTGTGATGTCAGGTACCTGCAAAAGGAAAGGACATTGTACACAGAAACATGCTTCATTTGGTCAAAATGCTCCTTTCGTAAGATGAACACTCGTACTATTAGTAGTAATAGTAATAGCATAGAAAATTGAATCTTCACTACAGCATACCCCCCCTCCACTCTGCACAAGTGAAGTGTTGATGTCAGTATTTATAATGCGTGTACAGCGCACAAACTGACGACACAAGCAGCACACAACACAAAAATGTTTCCTCTCTAGAGTGATGGAGGAAAAATAATGACATTTCAGCAAGTATTTAATACGTATGGAGTTAGCAGTGGAGGGTGTGTACAATATATTTCCTTTAGATACAATCCTGTTACGATGTCATTCAAATGAACCACGCTAAGATACTGCACTTCAGGATAAGCAAGTGAACATTTTTGGGGGTTTCTTACATTTATGTGTGGAGATCAAACATGGAAACAATTATTCATCTTTATATATTCCTTTCTCTTAGATTTCCAAAGAATATGTTACTGTGCTTGATCCATAAAAATATAGATAAGTCTAGGTTGGAACCAGTGTGGGGAATTTAATGCCCTGAACAACAGGTGTGCCATTTGTCAGCTCTATTACACAGTAATTTTATGAGCAATTACATCCTATTATATTCAAAGTCACATAAGGGAAAGGATGAGGTTGTTTGTGACTTACAATATAATGGTTCTAAGCTTGAGCTGGATTCTTAATTAATCATCTGTTATTAAAAGTATAAAATAAAACAGGAAATAAACATGGCACTTGTTGAAATCAAATATTTCAATATTTTATTGCATTCGTAGGAAAATGCTCACAGTCCTCTGAAGAGCAACAATACAAAGAAAAAAGGATGGTCAAACACGGAAACAATAAAAAAATGCTGCTTTGCCACCCTCCCCTCCTCAACCTGGCCCTGTGTATTCGTCACTCTGTTTTTTCATTTCATTAAGTTATACAAAATAAAAATTAAAAAAAAAAAACGAGTTTTTTGCTGTCTGTATCAAAGCAATTATAAAAATAAAAACTTTTAAACTCCAAATTTTATTTTTTTTAAATTTTGCAATCATGTTTTCAAATTCTACAAATTATAGAAAGCAACAAGTCCAAGCATGGAAGTTTATGTACTGTATTGCACCTAATACAAACAAGCCTATGTCTTCCATTGTATTCAATGCAACTATCTGTTATGTGCAAATGTTGTTGGGCAATGCAACATCTATTGTATAAATTGGTGCATAGTCATGCCTGACATGTTCACAGGTAACATGCACAAACATAAATGTACAGTTAGAGTTGGTTCTCAACTATGTCTGAATTCGGATTAAAAACAATGACAGAAATATCTACACACAACACAAAAAAAGAATACCACTGAAAACAGGAGGAAGACTTACATTTGATCTTTGAAAAGATGAATCCCATCTATTAAAAGAAGCTGTAAGATTATACTACACATTCAAATGATACAAAGAAAGACATTCCCTCTCTCCTTAAAACTCAGTTGTTGTTTTTTTTTTGCTTCATAGTCAATGCACGCAGTTTGAACAGTACATCACAGGAACAAAGATAACAAGTATCTGTACAATCAGTCTAGGAAGCCATTTGGAAAGATTCAATGTTCCCAAGTACATTTACACATTAAGCAGAATATAGACAATACACTGCCAGACTAGAAAGACCATTCACTATTGAATCATTGACATTTCATACAGGAAAATTCATGCTGTCAGACCCAACCATGGATTATATGTGATATTCCACTTAAATTGTACAGACTATATCTTTCTCTTATTTAACTGTTATAAGGGAAACCTACTGGTCTGTGAACATGGGAACAAACAATAGAAAATATGTACTTTCTTGAGCTTCTGACTTTTGGTGTAACTGAACATCATCATCACTGCTTGATAAGATAACATAAATCAGATCATATATGGTTATGGTAAGAGCTACAGTCTGAGCAGAAAGTAGACCTCAGGCTCTGACGCGGAGTGATTGGAGTCAGCAGGTGGAAGAGAGTCATCAGTGTAGTATAGATCTCCATAATGATCCCCATTTCCATAACGTAATGATGTACATGCTCCTTCAGGAAGTCCTCTGTCCTCCAGCTGACCAAGGTAGCCTGCTATGTAAGAACCAGTAGAGTGTCTGTTAGCTGGTGGATTCTGTGAAGCTGGCTTATTCCTCAACACCACGCCACCAATGCTAGCAGTACTATTGATCATTGCGCCTGCCCGAGGCTTTAGAGCTTCTTGCTGTCTTTCCCGGGCACGGCTGTTGATGTGACGCACTCTGCTTTGGCTCCGAGAGGATAGGCGCCGGGTAAGGAGTGGAGGGGAATCATCTACATCCCTGGAAACAACAGGTGCAATACTTGTTGCCTGTGGCTGTGACAGTGGGGATATTGATTCTTGATGCAACTGAGGGGTTTGTGGCCTATCTCTGTCACTGTCATCCCCCTCTAGACTGACCAGTTTACGCAGTTGTTCTGTAAGTGGATCACAAGACTGTGATTGGAGAGCCACGTCACCCATGGTGAAAATCCTCTTTTGCTTCCTCATATGGGGAGTGATGAAACTGCGACTTATGATGTGATATTTGCTCTGAAAGTTGCATGAAATGTCTTCAGAGGTCAGGTCTCCCAGGGACTTGGACTTACATGGACTAGGAGTGGTTGAGTCTATGGTGCCAGACAAGGATTTTGTGGATAAAGAGCCTAAATTTGAATGCAATGAAACTCTGGATTCTGGGAGTGACTGGTGCCTTGTATCACTGAGGGAAACCTTTTGGTTTATGGATTGCTTTGGGATGTATGGTTGTGTTTGATTTTGGGTGTGTGGCTGGGTGTTTTGAGGAGCTAAAGACTCATTTGAGGGCATTATACAGTCATAGTCCAGGTGGCTATACGCTGCATTGCAGTCTAAAGAAGGGGAATATAGGCCTCTGTCTCTAGAGATGTTTGAAGACACAGCAGAATGGCCAGGGAGGTTTTCAGAAGAGGAGAAACCATTGTGGAAGCACCTAACTTGCTCTCTCTGCATCTGTTTATACCCTTGTCTATCTTGATAAGACCTGTTTGGATTCTGGATGCCACTGTAGCTTTTCTGTTTTGCGTAGGAACTGCTGAAGTCTCTGGTGTTGTTAAAGGCCTCAGAACTGCTCTGAAGAACAGGGTAGCTATTCTGACGGAGCGGACTAGGGTTGGAGGGTCTAGAGTTAATAGGTCTGTGGAAGGGAGAGGACTGAGAGTTGTTCTGGTGTTGGTGGTAAATAGATGGCTGATAGGAGCGTTGATCTATTGGAGATGGACACTGTGAAAATGATACTTGAGATGCATGTGACAGGTACTGTTGTTGAGGGTCACTATATGATGATGGTTGTTTTTGTTGGGAGTAGCAGGGAGTGGACTCATGGTTTTGGTAAATTGTATGACATTTGGTTGGACTCATGAGACCCTCCCACTGGTTGCACTGCCTCGGTGAGGTCAGCATCGTGTCCAGTGGATCCTCATCGACATTAATCTCCACTTCAGCAAAAGCATTACAATCAGAGTCATGTAGAAACTGGAAACAGTTGTCGTTTACACAGGAGCCTGTGCGCCTTTTAGAAGTACCCCACTCTCTCTCTGGTACTAGTGCTGGGGGATCATACACTTCTTCATAAACACTTTCCTCTGTCTCCTCAATTTCTTTACTCTTACCTCTTTTTCTGTGCATATCACCCCAGCCCACATTGTGTCTTTTTCCTAAATCTTGACCTGCCTTTGTTGGGGAGGAGTCTGTGGTGTCTGCCTGAACATGGACTGTCTGTTTCTTCAGGTTGTATACTGATACAGGCAATAGCACCTCCTCATCCAGAATGGTGTAGACCTCCTCAAGCTCAGCAGTTTCTGGGCTGGAGAGGAGGCCTGGTGTAGGTGCATCGGAAAGGGCAATATTACGCGGTGCAAGGATCTCATGTTTTACGGGATTTGTTTTCTGAGCTACTTTCTGGGGAGTTAAGGGATTCTTTGCAACGTTGGTCTTGAGAGGAGAACTTAAATCTTGCAGCTCTTTAGGGGTGGTAGGCCTGAAATGTGAATGGCGAAAAGGGGTATGGTCATGTGATAATGTTGAGGGAGATAATGGGAGATCGTTTTGGTCAACAGTGCTTTCACAGTGACCAATCAGAGCAGAAATAGAGCCACATGTGTCTTGCTCATTCCCCAGAGACACAGCATCAATGAGCCTGGAGATCGTGCTGTCATGCAAAGAGCTTGGACTCTTCAGATCACAGTCCATGCTGACAGGGGAAAGAGGGCCCACAGAGGAGGGAGCAGACGAGGAGGATGAGGAGATTGATGGTGCAACTGTGAACACTGTGCTGTTTGATGATGTTTCTGGTTTATCTGATCTCCTCTGGCTGTTCATGGATGGAGAGACAAAACAGGTTTTCTCTGTTCCTGTTGAGTTCATCTTTGATTTGTTGACTCCATTGTCTTCTAACTGATAATTGACATAATCATCTTCCTTTCTAACTTCTCCTCCACCAATAACCAGATAAGAGGCCTCTTCTGATTGGTCCAATTCTTTATTTCTGTTGATGTGTATCTTAGAAGAGGAGGAGATGTTTTGTTGAGTAGAGAATGATGTCTCAATGAAAGGGTCCATAGAGGAAGATCTGGGCCTGTTGAATGGGCAAGCTCCTGTGGATGAAGATAATTGAACAAAAAGATTAATAAAGAGAGGCTTATATACTTCCATTTGATGTAGAACACCAAGCCAACCAACGATTAAATGACAACAATTAACAGTCCAGCCAATACAAGGCAAGAGCAATACACAGACAAATGGACCACCAAGTACAACTGTGAAGGGGAAGCTGGAAAATGAGGCTGTGGAGATTAAAAAAAGGACAAATCCATGTTTGCGTACATCAGATTAGGAAAGATGGTCAAATGGGATTGGTTTGGTAAAATGGGATCAAATGACACAGCAATATATTTCTCAAACCACTTTGGAACAAAATACACTGGGTGGACGCAATACTGGTATGTTTTTGAACGATGCAACCTTCAGACAATAGGTATTTTAGATTACCTGCAGGAATATCCTAGTCAGTTCTCTACTACAAAGAAGCACAACAAATGAAGATGGGACAGAAAAGGCAAGTTAAGGTATCATGGAGGGTAGGCTGTAGTCTGTCAGTTCACATGGTTACTGTACATGAATTTAAGATAGCTGTAGCAGGATAAGTAAAGCAAAAGATAGAAAATGCAACATCTTACATTAATCATTGTGTAAAACCAGTCAATATAAAATGTTGCTTTGAGACATGTCAACTTCCAGTATTTTATCACAAAGGCATAGCAGTTTTGTCATGCAATTAATAAAAATTATTTGAATGATACAACATAACTTTTCCCAAACAGTGTTACTAATGCCACAGATTGCAGTGACTTGGTTTGTGTTAGTTAGACAGAGAATCACGTTCAAATTTTCTATGCTAATTAAACTAGAATGGATGTAATTTGGGTGTAATTTGCATCTAAAATATGATTAATCCTTTGATTAGGATGAAATACAAAATACCTACCAATGACAGTGTCTGCACCCATATCATGCTGTCCCTTGTCTGGGGAGCAGAGGGATAGCTGTCCTTGCAGGAGTCTGTCTAAGGGCATGGAGATAGGTCTGTGGACAAGGGGAGCTCGGGGCTGGTGACGCTTCTCCACCTCTCCATCCTTCCCTGACAGGCCTCCACCGCCTGCCCCTGCACCATTCTTATGGTCTGATATTGAAGCCACTGACTCTGAGAGCACCATTTTGGTCTTCTTTCGTCCCTTTGCTGGGGCACTGGCTGTACGCCGCAGGAGGTGATCACTGATGGAGCGTTTCCGAAGGCCACCAGAGTTTGTATCCACAGAGGACTTGGAAGAACGGTTAAACAGACCCCGAATACCTCGCAGCTGATTACCCTGAGGACAAGAGGAACAGACCAAGAATGAAATAAAAAGGAATATAAGTCAATAACTAAGAGGAAAAAAAACATGCTTCACACATTTTGAACCAAAGCGCACTTCTGACACAACTTACGTGACAGTTTGGAGTGTTATTTTTCATGAACACAATGAAAAGATATGTCAAGCACTGATTTTAGTTTAAGCTTGCATGCTTTTATGTGGATTGCCTAGAGATGGCACCCTTTCTCCTTAAGTTACCACAAGAAACAATATGTAAGACACTGCTGTGTATTATACATGCTTACATTACAAATGTTTAGTTGTATCTTCGTTAAAGATGAAACAACAACAGATAAAAAATATACAATAAAAAATAAGCAAACTGACATTTAATGTCACACACATTCTAGTTATGGAAGATACAGAGGAAAACAAACAGCACATTTTCATCATGCATGCATTTCATGCAGCACCACACAGAGCCTATGACATCAGGATACCTTGCTAGATCCTAGAAAGTGCATTATGGTAAAGCTGGGGTTCAGGACTAGAGGGCTCCACTAGAAAGACAAAGGGTTGAAGGAGTATTGCTTAAATTGATTGATGTGTTGAGAGAAAATGTTTTTTTCTGTTTACCTCAAAAATATAATCTCAGTTGACAAAAGAGATTCAGAGGAGGAGGAGAAATACTTCAACAAACACAGGGACTATACAGCACTTACCTTCCCATAGACATCATGCACTGACACATGCACAAAGATGGAAGCCTCAGTCAATCCCTCCAAGTAAACATGTCTGTAACCTGTTGTTAGAGATGAAGGGAGAAATCATGTGAGCATGCCAGAGTTAGTCAAAGAAAGATAACAGCTGTCATCAGACTGGTGATCGTGTAGATGTTGCCCGAGGAGAGGGCATTCAAAGTTCAAGGGCAATTTTGATGGATGTGGACAATGGAAATAAGGCCACAGGTCTTATGTTACACAAATAAAACACATTAAGGTTCACTAGACACAAGATAATATGCCCATTGGCCATAGTACTTCAAAAAGAAAATTATGTGTTTCACTGTGAGTCAGTCTGTCTCTTTGTGTTAAATAGCAGAACTACAATGATCCTAACTGGTGGTGACAAAAAAGTGCCCCCTCTTCAGTTCATGTCATTCAAACACACACAAAGAAGTATCTTTTTTTTAGATAAAAATGAAAACACTGAGGAAGTATGCACAGACCAGGCATCAAGCTGCTGAAGGCAACGGTCCTTTGACCAATGAAGTCCCGTCCAATTGGGTCATGGTCCCAGACGAGGAAACGCACCAAAGCCACTTCAGCCATGTGAAGGGTAAAAGACAGAGTCTCCTCCCATACTGGATTAAAACCTGAGAAAAATATACACATATATGCTCATTATCGTTATAATCAGTATCTAAAGCATAAGACACACAAAAAAATAGAAAAGATGGAACTGGTACTGGTGATGTGTCAAATTAAGTATTTCATGGATCAATAACCTGCACACTAATCTTATAATACTGTTGAGCTCCCAGGGCTCAATAACCTTTCCCAGAGGAGGCCTTTCCCCTCCCCATGCTGAGTGCCCTCATCTGTGGAGACATGTTTGGGGTGACACCGGCGGTCCCCTTTGTTCTGTTTCCTTTATGCCACTAGTTAATTATTCTGACTTTTGATCCCAGAAGCACGGCTTAACCCAAAGATATATGCAGCATCTGTGGTAATGGGTTTACTTCAGCTCCGGTCTGATTTTTAAGTAAATTATTCAATTTATTTAATTAGTTAACAAATAACTGTAAGTCATAAGTTCACATAGATGAGAAGACTTCAATTCGTATTTGGTTTCGTATGCGTGCCATGCAATGAAACGTTTGTTAGCACTAACTAAATGAAACAGTGCAGTGCAAAAACAGTTCAACAGGAAAGCAAGGCAATAGATATAAAAGTCTACATTGTTACAAATATCCAATCTTTGGTTAAGTCATTGCTAAGCATCAAAGCCCTCAAAGCTGGATTAGATTAGAATGGACATTTTCTATCTAAATGTTTAAACTTTCAACAGAGAGCTGTGTCAGCACCTCAGATCGAGATCGTTGCTGTATTGGTCAAAGGTCTGCGATATAGTTTGTGCCTCACAATATCATTGAAATATTCCAGGTAACAGGTGTTTGGGTATTACAATTATGTCATACTGCTCTGAGAATTTAGATTGATTCTTAATCCATAACTGATTTTAACTGGCCACCTGGGGGCAGCAGAAACAAGTTGTGAACACAGCATCGACCACAGATTCAAACACAGTCAAGGAGAGCTGCAGATTCATGTGATCACTGTCTGTTAGTTCATCCTTACAAGTGATCTATTTCAAATTGCCACTTTTTTTATTTCATACGTTGTTGTTATAATATCAATTTAAGCATTTATTTGTATGGAAGATGACATGTTAAAACATTCTTCAGGGATTCAGTGGGGGTACAGTGAGTGATATTGTTCAAATTGATCTGTGCATATCTAACCGTTGTCATCAACAACTCGTGTCTGTTCTTTGCAGCAGTCAACTGGCAGGCCGATGATCTCCACCTCGACGAATGGATCAATAATCTGATAAAGGAAAAAAGGCAATATAATTCATTATATTTCATTTAATGGCACTATATATATTATATATATAATATAATCTATTTCTGCTGACAGCAAGCAGAAAATCTCTGAGCCGTCAAGTAATAGTGTGTACGTGTGTGTGCATGACAGAGAGACAAAGAAAAGGACAGATGGGGCATGTGAGCACACAGTGTATATGTTTTGGTGTGTTTGTACCTCTCCACGGTCCCCCAGCATGGAGTCTGGTGGTTTGGGCAACTGCTGTCCACTAATGATCTTGAGAATGAGCTGCTTCTTGGGGTAAGCTGGAAGGGGGTCATCACTGAATGGGTTGAAGGAGCCTTGAGGGAATGAAAGACAGCAGAGCAAAAACTTTGATTGATGTCATCACACAATGTTAAAACCCAATACTCTCTGTTTGTTCCAGTTTCTGTATGTGTAAAATGCACATAAGTAACTTAATTTCTCCCTGGAGATCTATCTGTCTATCTAAAAATGTAAAAAACTACATTTATTTGTCTAACTGACTGGACAATAATAACTGTCTTGTGTGGCTGGTTGCTTTCATATCTACTAGATATGACACGCATGTTCTCTATTAGAATTGCATCATAAAGAGAAGCACTGTAAACAACATGTGAGGCAAGCCCAAGAAAAAAAACATGCCTCTGTTTTGTTATGTAGCTTACTCCCTTGGTGGATAGTTCAATTAAAACAAACAATAGTGTAACGGTACCGTAGAATAACAGGGATGAGATCATCTGCGTGAACTCCAGTTGTATGGAAAAACATATCTCAGATGTACAACGTTTAAAAGAAATCTAAAGGGAGCAATCGGAATCTGGTTTACTGCCAAGTGGGTTTACACATACAAGGAAATTCCCATGATGCTTTGTTGTGTAATAATAAATATAGTAAGAGAATAAGAATGGAAAGCAAGTACTGCAACAGTCAGCAATTAAAAAAGGAAAAAAGAAAAATATAACATAAAAAACATAAAATACATATACTATATATTATTTTTAATAAAATACATGTACCGTTTGTGCAAAATTTTAAAATATGTACAGAGAAAACATGCAATGTACAGAGATGATAATCCAGAGGATGTGCAGTAACCTAACACAATCTGAAGGCTTTATATTAATGGATTTCTGTGGTGATCAGACCATCCAGTATGGCTCTTTATTACATATACCAATGTTGTCCTTAAGCCTATATCTTCTTGTTATTTCATCATTTTTTGATTTGCACAAACAATGAAACATGTATTTGTGCTTGTTTGTATGCATGTAATTTGTTTCCTGCAATACCTTTGCACATGGGAGGGGGCTTGAGGACATAGCCAATCCCTCCATTAACCATGAACTTGGCTCTGTTGAGCTGCATCATCCTGCCCTCTGTCTGGTAGTTCAATGCGACTGAAAGAGAAAAAAAAAATTAATTAATAGTTTATTTACTAGATGAAACAAAACCTTCTAACCACATATTAGATTCATTTCTTATATTATTATCCAGATTTTTGTGGTATATAAACCATGAAAATCACTGAGCTATGACCATGATCACATGAGGATCATGTGATCATGGTCATAGTTTCAGGGATTTATCAAATGTTCTTTTTTACTTTAGTCTTACAATCTTTATTGTATATACTGATAAGGAAAAAAAACAAGCAACAAAGAAAATTGCTGGGGCTTCACAAATGATCTATTTAAGAGTTTGTATATCTTTTTGACTTCTTCTCTCCTGTGTAACTTTCTATTTTTGTATACCTGTTACACCCATTTCTTAGGAGGCAATAGTGCTGTCTAAAATAGAAAAATGAATTTGGCTTCGACAAGCAGGGATTACTCGGATCTTGGACTTCCTGATGCTGTTTATTTTTACACAGATAAAAATATTCAGTTCCAAACTCTTTTTCATAGCTTATCTTCTTTTTATTTATTCATGCATCTCTCCCTAATCCTCACAAGGTCCTGTAGCCCTGCAAATTAGTCAGACAATCACACACAACATGCTAATATATACAGTGCACACATATCTTGCACAGTTCAGTTAGTGTACCCTTTAGCCTTTGCACACATGACCATGTGCAAACTATACAATGTGTAAATGAAGCGTGTGGTCCTCAGCTCACAGATGGGGGCTGTAAGTCAAGTCCACACCCTAGAGCGACAGACAGCTGCCTTACCTAACTGACAGCCCACGTTCCAGTAGAACTGGGGGTTGAAATTGGACGAGTCTATGCGATAGGCTGAGGGATAAATCCGTGACAGCTGCCTCTGGTTAAAAACCAGGAACTGTTCGGTTCTGTGATTGACCAGAGATTGGGCTCTGGTCTCGCTGAATGAAAGAACGTCACCTGGAGTTCCTGGAGAGAAACATAGGGAAGGTATGAGAAAAGGTAAAGACTGTAATGTACCCATTTGTTTGTGTGAATGTGTCAGAGTCTCAGCATTTCACCTTCATTCAGACACTCCTGTGAGGCGACGGAGTTGGTGAACACCACCAGGTTGGACAGATCTCTACTCAGTTTCATCGTTTTCCTCTTCCTTCCACCCCTAAAACAATTGCCAGATGACAGAAAGAAGTGCAAGAGAGGACAGAGAGTGAGTGAGATTGTATAAAGACATATGAGACAGGTAAAGTAAAATGGGTGTGAAGTAAGACATGCACAAACACACATACTTCTTTATGCACTGACAGTGGAAAATGGTAGGCAAGAGAGGTTGTACATTAGTGAGGCAGCTTGCAAACCGCAGGAAAGACCATCAAAGGCATAAAAAAAGCTTAATAGGGACCAGAGCGCATGCAGTGCAGCAAGACACTTGCATACTTACATACACATGCAACTACACACATACACAGTCATGCACATGCAGTATTGTACAAAGACAGTCAGTCACATCGCCATTCAGACGCATGTTTGTAGGAATCTGCACTGTGACAGTTCCCGAGGACATGCATATATGAATATGCAACCAGGAACAGAGACTAGCAGAACAAAGACAGACAAAGGCCTCATACACAGCGAGTGACTGAAAGAGGAAAACACAGCTGAATCTCCATAATTCTTGCCCAGTGCTCACTCACAAAGAAAAAATGGAAAATGGGACAGAGGTGGACAAAGAATGCATGTGAAAGACTTGGAATATATTCATGATTCAGACAAAAATGGATTCAATTAGATTTTTTTCCCCTTCATTAGTGAATCAGATCTCTTTTTTAATTAGCGTGTGAGTAGAGAAGAAACACACTGATTCTGACACCACTCTGAATACCTCATTTGTGGCAATAGATCTTCTATCTCAGCACTGATATTAGAGCTCATGTAGCCGTGGGTGAAAAATATGGATAATTGTAAAATTTTATCACATACTGTAACAGTACCACAAGTAAGGAAGAGCCATATACTCAGCACACATAAGAGTATCTGTCTAATATTTGCTGTCATTGGCTAAGATTAGCCACCAGAAGCTACTGGTCATACCAGACCATGTAATGCTCCGGCAGAAAATACCCCTCAGTGTAGTGAAATAATAAATTGTGTGTTTAATTACATATCAATTTTTATTTTTTAAAGTATTTCATTACTTATAAACTCAACTTTTCATTTTAAGGGGAATTTTTGTTATTGAAAGTTATTTCCTCTTTCAAACTTCACACAGTATTGCTCTGATGAAAATATAATAATCTACAGGGATTGGTGTGCATAATGGGTACTTTGCTTTCAAAATATTTGTGAATTGTACTACTGTGCATTCACTTTTACTGAATAAATTATCTTACACTTATTCAACCACTAGTCATGTGAGAATGGTTTTAACATTGAATCAAGGCTGTGAAAATATACCAAATAAAAGAATAAGTCTACAGCTGAATGGGAGGTCAGTTTTTGACCATGTTATATACAGTGAACACTGCTCTGAGCCACTGATGCTGCATGACGATACCATATGTGATGCCTCTGGTCTTGGCCTCAATTTCATTCATCATTTCATTCATCCCAGGTGGTTTTTGGTCTTTTGCACTTCAATTATGTTATCAAAACAGTCCAAAAAATGCCATAATCAAGCAACAAGGTTTGCAAAGTGAACATAACATAGTATTCCTGATGTCCTTCACTGACTGTAAGACAGTACTGATGATATGAAGTCCATCATTCTGTCACACATGCTTGACTGACTGCTGAAGAAGCTTTATTTGTTTGCATGGTGCTGCTGATGCCCTGGAATGTTTAAAGCTCTCAGAGGTCACCAACTATCTCTCTGTTTTCAGGGATGATCAGTGTTGTAGTGAAGCAGGTCAAAGGTCACCTGTTGAACTGTCCTCCGGCCTCCCTCCCAGACCTCTCCTGACCGTCCTCTTCCTTGTCCACGCTTTGACACGACAGCCTGGATTTGGAGTGCCTCTGGTCAATGGACACACACAGGAATATGTTAACAAACACACAAGTTGCACAGTAGTGAAGGTTTGCTCACTGGCTGAAAAGCAGGAAAGTAATAGTTGAATTACTGATAAATATTTTAAATGCACATCATACATGTTACCTCCTACACACAAACTCAGACACTATAAGAATTTCTTAGTGGGAAAGGGTTGTTGATAATGTGTGTCTGTGTGATGTTACTGTCGTAGCAGTTTGAGTCAGTGTTTGTGCACGCTGGTGGGTGTTTTAGGTGTAGCGCATGTAATTATAGCAAGCATGTATTTGGTGAAGTGTGCATTTTTTTTCCGAGAGAAGCAACATCTCCATTAGGGTTAAAGTGGAGTAGAGAAGAAGATGAGGGTCACAGTAATTACAGGGTTTAGGCCGCCTGCCAACAGCTTACATGCATCCATGCATGTGCACATATATACACACATGTGGGAGGATGCATTATATGCAGAGGGGGAGGCATAAAAGAATGAAGAGGAGAAGTGAGTGGGTAAATAGAGGCAGATATAAAGGAAGGTAAAAAGAAGCAAATGGATAGAGGAAGAAATTCAGAGTGGAAAATAACCAGGCAGAGAAATAAGAGAATGTAGAGAAAATGTCAGTGACCAAAAGAAAGCAAACAAACATATACTGTGCTGCATAATTAATGATAAATTGGTTCTGTGCAAACTGAATCTGAAAAGAAAATTTGAAGAACTATAAAAAAATCTTTATCAATTTAAGAATTTAGCATTTCTTTACAGAACTTACACAGTTAGTTGTTGTCTGAACACACCTCAGAGAGGATCTAAATCAAGACAGTGCATACTTAAGATCTGCATGTTTCACAGATACAAATAACACATGCATTCGCTGTATTGATCTGCAGTGTGGAATAGAAAGATAAGCATAGCGCCTTAATTACGATCCTGCTATCTACCACAGCATGAAGATAAATCTTCATGGGGGGGCTTTGTGTATGCATTTTCTATGTGTGACTTATTGATATCCACAGAACCGTGAGGAGGCTTCTTTTAAGCTCCCCATAAGTGATGCTAATCAGCTAAAGAGACACATCAGACTCTCAGCAGTGGCCAGTTTAACAGGAACTCAATGAAAATCCCTCACTCCTCTGTCTCCTCCGCAGAATTTGAGGGTGTGATAAAGTAGTAGATAATCAGTAGATGGTTTGACAGTTTCGGAAATATGTTTGTTCGCAGATGATGATAATTATGATAAATGCAAAGACCTCTTGTATATGGTATATTAAACTAATAAGAACACACTTAATCCACCACTTAACGTGGTTGGAAGCAACTAGCCTGGTTCTTCACCAGCACCTGTAAAGCTCATTAAATGACTTATTTACCTTCTTTGTTTATTGTGCAAAAAAAAAAGTCAAACGTCACAACTACTCATAGCTTGTGGCAGACTCTTTCTTTAACTACAGTGTTCCCTCGCTATATCGCGGTTCACCTTTCGCGGCCTCGCTATTTCGCGGATTTTTTTCAGTGCAATTTTGCATACTTATTTTTTACTTATTTTTTTTATTTTTCAGTCGTTGTCTAAGAGTCCTGACACACTAAGACAGAAGCTCACCACCAGGCATAATTGGGATGTTATTGCAAACCTTCTCTTATACATTGTGACATTTCCAGCACTACTGGCTGTAGTTGGCTGTTAGAGTGGCTCTTCAGTTGATTGAGCATGATAAATCAGCCACCAAGGCTATCACTCTGTCTCTCATGATAGAGAAGATTTTATCCATTTATTGGTACTCCTCTATTTCTTTCTTCTTCTAACAAGAAGGATTTTCCAGAAAATAACCAACAAAAATAATGTACAGACTCATACAAAAACAATTTCTCCCAATCATCACTCAGGACCCATTAAAGGTACGTGGGACTGCTCATATCTGCAGAGACCCTGCTGCCCTCTGTCTTGATGGTGGTGTGTAGCCCCCATTTAATAACAGCCTGCGGTGTGTGAGTTATGGGACTATAAAAATGTAGTGACCAGTAACCAGATCACAAGGACATGAAACGACTAGAAGAGCGTGCACTTTAATCCAAGGGGGAGGGGCCAACTTTGGATGAAGTATTGACAATCAGCAACAAATCCTACCCATTATAATGTTTAGTTTTTTTAAAAAGGTAATGTCTGTTCTTTAAGGCCATTTTGCTGTGATAGGGCCATAACAAATTATAAGCAGAAAGTTGGATACTGTCCAATAGATCTTGTTTTAAAGTTGTTCTTAAGTTCTGAATTATTTCAAGACCAAATAACCTGAAAGTCAACTACAATGAATTTGAAAACGAGGAGTGAAAAATTGCAAAAACTGTGTGACTTCATGCAAATTGCAAAGATTAGGAATCAAGCAACAAAGAACCTCTCAAACCTCTCTTTCCGTGCTCCTCACCTTCTGTTTGAGCGTTGTGATGAAGGATCTGCTTTGGGACTTCTTCAGAACCCCCTTAGAGCTCTAGAGACAAGAAACACATTCAGAGACTCCTTATGTGTGTGTTTGAGTGTGCTCAGTTACATCCATGTGTGCGGATCATTTTATGTGAATCTAATAACAACCCCATTAGCACCCAGTGAGTCACTTAAACCCTAAAGCTCAGTAGCTGGAGGAGCTGCTACAGATATCAGCCAATAAAGCACAGCTGAGGGTGAGAGTGGGTGCGGAATGGCAAAACTAAAAAACTGAAAAAGGGAAATTACTGCAAAGAAGACAGAAAAAAAACTGAGGTGAAGGGAATCACCAACAAAGCAGTAGAGCAGAATAAAGAGAATAGGAAACCCTGATGCACAACACCCGCTACATTAAAATGGCTGTCAGGAAAGTGAAGCTCCTAAAAATAGCACAAGAGGCATGCAGGGCAATTAAATATTAAGTAACACTGCAGACATTTAGTTTCTCATCACTTTCGCCCTGTTTTGACATGCTCTGAATGAAACGCCACCCAGGTGGGAACACAGCAGACCCTTCAGCATGGCCTCAGGAGGTGTTGGCTGTCCATTCATTTTTATGTGTTCAGTGGGTGTTTTTGACCTGTGAGTGGCACAGTAACTAGCCCTTTATTTTCTCCATTTCTCTCCGTGACTAATACCATGGCCTAGTTTTATCCCCCACCCCTCTCTCCTCTTCCTTCCTCTCATCTGCTGACAAGCATTATTCTGCTCTATATGCAGCTCTACACGTTGCTTCAGGGTGGTACCTGCCGCAGGTTCTTCTGAAGGCCCTGGTGCGTGGCTCGAAGCAGTGCTCGGATGCTGAAACTGTCGGTATCTTCCTTGTCTCCAATCCGAGACTCCTTCAGCAGAGAGTCCAGTTTCTTCCTGATGTGAGACTCCACCTGGTGATGACCATTGCCCTGTATGAAAGAAGTTGACAGTTATGGAGGAATTGATCTAGACAAGGAGGCGAGAGACGCACAGAGGTCATTTCACCAGATGCAGTGATACATATATGAACATATATATGGACAGGAGATCATTGAGAGTAGTACTGTCTTGGAGCAAAGACACTCCAAGACAACTGCAGGGTAACAACAACAAATCCTGACCTGCAATTTCAGAACAACCAGCACCACCTTTTGGCAACAAAGGTAACTACAGCAGCAGGTTAGATTTTCACATGTAGAAGTGCATCATCTGCAGGCAAGGAAAATGAATAGTGATGCAGATTTGACTTCTGCATTACCTGCACTTGATGAGTATTTTCAGTGATTTTCCAAAGCTACCAGAGAATGTGTTTAATAATTAAAAGTGTGGATTTCAAACCCTGTTGTTAAGAATAAATAATTTACAGTTGTCTAGCTGTTATTGTGTGTCCTTAAAAAGCTCAATTTTATGTCCTATTTCATTACATTTTCAGGAAAATACATAAATAATAAACAACTTATATCATGTGATTGGTGTTTGGTGTTTTACTGCCACAAGCAATACTGTACTTGTGTAAATCAAAAACCATTCCCTTGTCTCCTAACAGACCCCAAGCTGAGTCCATAGTGAGCTTTTAAATGAGAGTTTAGATACATATGAGGCACATGGGAAACACAGTGTAGAATTGCACAAGGATTTTTGCATCTGTGAAATGTGACTAGTAGCATTTGTGAAATTTTCATCACAACATAGTGTCATCGTGTGTCACCTGCAGGTCTAAACGGCTACTGCTGTTACTTTACTTTACCACCTGTGGCACAGGTAAGATTGTAAAAATTCGTTAGAAAATAGTGCCCCCCTGTGGAAAATCCTCTGCCTGATAAATGTGAATGAGTGAATAACAGCCAGGCCCACAAGGTGTGTTGCATTTTTGATCAGTGTTAGCCAAAATGAAAAAAATATGTTACACTGAAATATATACAACATTTTTTAGTAAGAAGGTAATGTTTTCTTGCACACTAATAAGAAACAACACTTTACAAGTCATCTTTTTCCACCTGTGAACTGTTATTTCACTTGATGAATGCAGCGTTAATGGTGACTGCTGTGAAAGCATACTGGTTTAATGAGCTCAATACAAAACCCCTCATCAGTGGAAACCTGCCACCACCCTTTTAAAATGGCAACGATCATCCAAAGTGGCATCTGCAGCCTCATGCCTCAAGCTAAATGTGGAAGAATGATGCCATATTTGGTTACACAACTGAACCATCTGGAGTGTTTTTCGTGATTTAAATGTGGTGAGGAGGACCCTGGCACTACTGTATGATGGAATAAATGAAGAAGATTGAAAATGACTACAAAAACGGCACAAGAAAAGCCGAGGGTGGATTTACATAAGCAAACAGAAATTGGATTCAAACATTTTTCAACTCTTGCATTGACTTAACATTCATATCCGCACCATTAAGCATTGATTATTCAGAAAAATGACTGCAATGATGATCAGTAAAACTTTACAAGCTCCAACAATACTACCCAATTACTGGAGTCATTACGTCGAGCACAACATTGTCATTAAGATCCCATTATCTAACCTCTGTTCAGGGTGCCTGAATGTGGAGGATGGGGTTTTAATCTATAGGATGCTGCTGCCGTCTTTTTTATTTTTTTAATTAACATTTAAAGACCTGAAAGACAATCACAAATAAAGCCACAAATGAAAGAAATCCCACCAGAGAGACAGATACTGGTCAGAGAAAAAGGGCTAAAGGACAAATACAGTTATTCTATTAGCCTTATTTTTTTAACAACAACAACAATAATAATTATTATTATTGATATTTTATCTGTTTAATCCAACTGTTGTGCATTTGTTTAATTTGGAATTGAATGGTTTTCCTTAAATGAAAAAAGAGAAAGGATTCAAGTAATGCGAATGTGTCTCATAATGTTTTAAGGTTTCACATAAGGCTTATAGCTACATCCGTCTGTCTTACATTACTGCTCTTGAGCTTGAAGTCGTCCTCAATTTCATCAGCGCTGTCATCATCAGACACCTCCCCTTCCTCTGCATCCGCGGACAGATAAGCAGGCAGACGCTTTCCCTGGATAGAGAGAGAAACAGGCAAAGAGATGGGAGGAGGGTGACAAACATGCATTTGACCCGTGCATATGTCTTAAACGCAGCACAAATCCTCGCTCATCTCTTTTATTCACTAGAACTCCCACACAGGTTGCACCTCTAAGACGGTCCAAGAATAACACAGCAGAATGCAATATGTTTTACTGAGACATTCACTTCACCACACGCAAGCTTATACACACAAAAATGCTAACCTTAAAGTAACCTCTGGCTCCTTTACCAGTATTTACAGGCTGTTGTGGGCTATCACAGCCACACAAGGGCACAACACACAACACAACACACACTCCTTCCGCACACACAAATACAATCAGCTGCAGATTCTCCGAGAAGCTCCCAGCAGCTCTTTCAGCAGAGTGGAAGCCCATTAGTGAGCCATTCTGAAGGTGTGAGTGGGAGTCAAGATTTTCAAAGCTCCTTCTTCCAAAATCAATGTCAGACTCCTGAGCTCTCTGCAGCACGCCGAATCTCTCACTGGCTGACATCGCCGCCCCCGTTTTAAAACACTGCCACAAGTAGTCTGTCCCCTCTCTGCCTTGTATCTGTGACTGTCAAAAACCCTCACGCTGTTTGTCTTTATTGTCTGGTGACTCTCTGGTATCTTGCTCCACTGGGGGATAGAGAGAGGTGAAAGGCTCTCAAACGAGGGCAGAGAGGGGGAGGAAGGCAAAGGAGGGAGCCTGTTAGAAGGGAGCAAAGGGCTTTATAGAAAATCAATAAAGCTCTTTCACTTTTAAGGCGAGCCCCCTTTCCCGGGGAACAATGCGGGCTCTCTTCACATTACAGATAAAGTCAATTTTATCTGGTTCTTATAAAAGAATCCAATAAATTCTGAAAGCTTTTGCACTGTCTCTCTCTGTTTCTTTGTATGAGTAACTCCTCCTGTACTGGTGGATAAGGATCTTCTGAAGCCGTCAAAGTAGAGTTGATATTAAAAGAAAAAGATGCCATGCTCATTGATGATCGTATCAACTGTGTTTCACAGATCATTCTGCTGGAAACCTGTCCTGCCTTTTGGGACTACAGTACAGCAGTAAGTGTTGCAAAGAGATGAGCTGGTGAGGGCTAGACATGATGCGCTTTTTGATAACTTCTGTACTGTGAAGTGCATCCTGCAGATGGACAGAAACATTCAAAGGCTTCTCTCGACTTCTGACCCGTCACCTCTATGTTTGGTGATGTTGGGGAAAGTAAATCTGTTGTTTTCATGGTTAAACTTAGTGAATTTGTTCACATTAGCTTTACCTCCACTGCTGTAAGTGTAAAAGACCTAATATCATTGGCAAAAGTAAACATTTTATTTGGTTTATTTTTTTCTTTTATTCCGATTTTAATAAAGCCAAAGGGTTAACTCATCAAAAAGAGCCACAAACTAAGCTTTGGATTTTGTACAGCATTTAGAAATGACGAGAATGTTACATCTGTGGTTGAGGAGAGCAGAATAATTATTGTTATGCAGGAAACTTACATTCACTGGTGGTAAGAAATGGAACGTGAACAAGACTTTTTATATCCACCATCCGCTGTGGTGTTCTCCCTGTAA
>JBAJHX010000049.1:9261972-9298902 GCA_037176925.1 Amniataba percoides | reverse complement strand
CTGACAGTTCTCCCTCAGGGGACGCAACCCTGCTCTCAACCCCGCCCGTGATCCTCAAACACACACACACACACACAGTCACACACACACACACACACACACACAGACAGGACACAGAAATGGGGCCTCCGCCAAAGACAAAAAAGAGACGACAGTGCGAGTAACATCCAGAGTCATTTCATTTCGACACAGAGACAGTGACATCCCGGAGCTCGTCTCAGGTGAAACTGTGAGGCGGCTCAATGAGCTGTGTAATGTGTGTGTGTGTGTGTGAGATGTGGGAGAGAGCAGAGACTCGCTCCATTTCAATACAGCCCAGCGGCCATTAATCATATTAACAGGTGGCACTGATGATAAAATATCAGCTAAATGTAAAAGGTGTGAACAGCTGAGTGAGAGAGAGACAGAAAGAAAGGTAAAGCACAGGATGTTCGATTTATTCATCCATTCCCGCTGTCAGCTTTAAAACAGATTACTAATTACTGTAGAATGAGTTTATGAGAATATGAAGATACATTCTGATTAGCAGGTGTGAACGTTTTCTTTTGGGATGCTACGCGGATCATAATGTCTTTAATTCACAGTGGAAAACAAAGATCTGTAACAAAGTTATCCTCAAGAGAAAAAAAAAAACTTTTGTTGACTAAAGCATTTATATCGCAACTTATAGAAAATAATAGCTACACCTGTAAGACTGCCACCAACATTTTTTTTTCATTTCATTTTCATTATTTTATTTTCCGAGTTAGCTGACCAGAGCCCATAAGATCATCAAATGTCCTGTTCTGCCTGTAAAATAAGCGATGTTTGGCATTTTCGCTGGAAAAACCTTTGGCTTTAATTAATTAACTTTTTTAACTTAATTATTTTTCCTGTCAGTTGAGAATTTAATTATGTAACTAATCATTTCTCTAAAAAATGCATAATAAATAAAAACTAGATTAAAAAGGTAAAAGCAAGTTAAGTTAAAAACATTGGAGGCAGCATTAACTTTATCATTTTTATAGAAATTTACATGTTCCTATAAAAATCATGTATCCATGTTCTGATTTGCCGAATTTGATTTTGGATGTAGAAAAGCTTTGTCTCTATAAAATCTATTCTCATGATGTAAAAAAATAGCACTTTCACTTTAGTTCAACAGTTTTAGAAGCACCCTTTTTTGTTTTATTTCCAAGAATTTAATGAGATATAAAGCTGCAGCCGGTCTGTTTAATTTAGTATAAAGACTGGAAAGAAAGAGGAAAGATGGAAACTGCCGTCTGGCTCTGTCCAACTACCAGCAACTCACAAATGTTTTCCTTAACAGCCCCTAAGAAATGCAATATATTATTATTAACCATAACTATTATTATTATTGTTGTTGTTGTTGTTGTTGTTATGACAGCAATAATGATTGTAGTAAGTTGTATCTTATCATCATCACTTTTGCCATTGACCATATTTCCCATACTGCCAAACTATTAATTAATATGTATGAATTAATGGATAGAAATTGATTACTGAAAATGATAAAAAGTTATATAATAGACCTCAACCTTACTAATTTTTCTGAAATCAACAAGCTGTAGCCAAAGGTACTTACACTTTTATTTCACTTACATAAATTGAATCTACTCCAATACTTTAAAAATAAAATAAATGATTTGATAACACAAATGCTTTAACCATAAGTAACTGCAATAGATGTCTGCAAAAGTGAGCCAATGCGGCAGCAGGAAGCTGCATCATTCACCACTTTGTTTGGGTATTGTTGGACCCAGCAGAGACAAACAGTGGCTCCTCGGGGAGCCAGAGGAAACGCTGCTAAGCAGATGGCTCAGTAATAGGTGCTAATTTCTGCCAGGAATCACAGTGTTCTCTGAAAAACGCAAACCTTCCTGTCTAAATGTTGCAGCTATCATGTTAAATCTAGTGGGAAAACCCACAGAACTATAGATATTTCATTACAGCTGTGTGAGAAATGTTAGTTTGAGACCAGTTTCATGAGGAAAATATATTAGTTCTTTAACTTTTTAAATTACAGTAGAAAACCCTTTTATGAGTGGGCTGATGCCGTCATATCTCGTCCCAAAGTGGACCATAAAGCAACACAATTTAAAAATGGAGGACAATATACAATCAATAATACAATATGTGTAATGTACACTGCAAGAGAAATTGTGGGTTGTTTGTCCGAAAGCAAAGGTATAATTTGCTCTACAGAATGTCAAGCAGAAAAAGTGTTTCAGTCAGATTTATGTGAGTAAATTCTAGGAAAAATAAGGAAAATGGCATTTCTATTTGGCATTCTGGGCCATTTTCCCAGTACAATATGTACTGGATAATGGAAGTGTCTAGTTTCCATAAAATGTCTCAAACAGTCACATACAATCATGCACACATGCGTAGTGAAGGGAGCTTCGACTCACTGGTTATTTATGAAGGCATATTTATTGATGGTCTCTATGACCAACTTGAACGGTATCTTGGAAGTCAGAGTGTAACCATGTTGGACCATCGGCTCTCCATCAGGACCATCCCAACAGTCCACTGCAGGGAAAAAAAACAGAGGAAATGATGCATGATTAAACACTGCATGCAAAAGATATGTTTTCTTTGGACTTGGTGTCTCAGCTCACTGAGATTTTTTTAAATATTGCTGCATCTGTTCACCTGTTTCAAATTTTATTACCAAACATAAACTTAGCAAAATGGATGCTGGGTTTTAAAAACATTAACACATTTTTCCCCCCACATTGCTAAGCAGCAAACATCCATAAACACCTATTACAGTGATTGTTTTATTGCATTACAGCGAAAAACTGCGAGTGTTACCATTTGATGCAGGGTCAAAAGACAGCTAGTCCAATAAAAATTGCTTTTTTCAGCAGATATTTTTCACTCTGTTCCATTCAAATGTGCCACTAAACCATGGCAGTGAGCTGGCATGTACAATACAAAGACTCTGACACTGAAACAGCTAAATGAAATTCAGCCTTCAGTAATTCTATTGTTTACACTTGTACATTTGCTGCTGTGACATGTCAAAGTGTCTTCTGTGGGAAAGGCTTTTGCACTTTAATATGAGTGCATGGCATCCATTTTTTAAAACAGATGTTTGCTCACCCTCTACACAGCGGCAGCCAGACTGCAGCACCCAGGCATACATGTCGGTCTTGGAGTGGGAGAGAAGCTGGTCTCCGGTCAGGTACGTGTTATGAGAGGAGGCAATGAAGTAGTTGCACAGAGGCTGCTCCATGTCTTGATTCACCTCATGGTGCACAGGGTTGAAAATGTCACATGTTGGGCTGCGCATGAGACTTGTAAAACCTGAAGGAAAATATAAATGTATGAGTGAAAAAAGATATTTGAATTTGTTAATTGAAAAATTAAGCACAAATGTTTTTCTCAAAATATTATAATAAATATCAGACAGATAACATTGAATTATATACAGACATTAATGGTCCCTGGTTGATGAATCTTGCTTGTTTTGTGATCCACTTGCAACTCTTATAGTGAAACCATGAGATTGATATTTTTTGTTGTATAAAATCTCTATAAGACTTTTCACAAATGGACATTTTAACATTTTGTACAGATATTCAAGGTGACCAGAGGATGAATTATGTTGACCTTGGGTGGCCTTTTGAGTGAAATGTCCCAACAACTATTGGAATGATAGTGATTAAAACACATACTGATGTGTATGTACAGGACAACCTGTACTAACTTTGGTGATCCTCAGATTTTTCATCTTGTCAAAATATGTCAAGCCATTTTTAGCTATATAGTGCAGCATCACAAACGAGGGGTTTTACAATCTGCACAGCATACAACACCTGTTGTCATTAGACCCTCGATTCAGATGAACAAGAAAACTGATGACAGCTAAGAGCCATGACATCATATCATCCACAGTCTAACAGTGAAATGTGAAATATCATTTATATTATTAGCAAGTTGATCTCCAGGAAAATACCAAAGAATGACAGACAGGCACATCTAAACCAAAGCACTGTGGTTTGAAAACGCTGCTGGTGGATGTACTTCACACAGCCAACTTTTTTAAGCTGGTACTTCATGAAGAGGAGTGAGCGGGAAGAAAGCATCCTTTCAACCAGAGAGGAGGGATAAAAATGAGACAAGAATACCAAGAGCAAGAGATAAGCCAGAAAACACACACTTAATGTGGAAAATTAGACTGAGGAGGAGAAATTTAAAAATGTGATGCAAATATTGGACAGATTTTTGTTATGGGAGGTCAGTGATTAGATTGGATAATCAAGTCACGGTACCGTCATGGTTAAATCCAGATTTTAAGAGTTACTATGTGACATGAATCCTTCCACTGGATGCTATTTACAGTGAAAGGAGACTTCAGGTAACAGCTCATCATACTGTAAAAAGATGTTCATATGCATCTGGTTGATCATTTCTGTCACGTCTGTGTACAATCTGTGTTTTAACATACACATTTATGGCCTGCGGGGCAGACAGCAGGCATGCTGGTCTGATCAGTCAGACACACACAGTCTTAGCCTTCATGCCTCTAACAACAAGATTAGTCTCACTCCTGCTCCCCCCACATCTCCTCTCCCCATATTCACTCCTCTCACTTTCTGTCACACTCTCGTTTTCTTTTTCCTGCCGCCCTCATTCTGACTTCCAAGTTTTTCTCCCTCTGGCTGCCCTCTGCAATCCTCACTCCTTCCACTTCTTTAAGCTCACCCTTCAGTTACATGTGACCTTACTTAAAATGGCCACTATTTGATTTTTTCAGTCACTCATTGCCAGGATTTAAGGCTTTTATCATGAGGTGTGGAATTCACAATAAAGGATAAAATGATAAATGTTAACTGAATTTGTAATTTTGCCATTGAATTCAAAATAACAACAGTGATGGAATCATTATTACTCAGTTGCCCTTAAATTTTCATTTCAACTCAAATTTAGACGAAGCAAACTACACCACCTTTCATCTGATTTCACAGTTGAAGGCATTAAGAATAACTATGAGAAACTAATATAAATAGCCAGTCTTCTGTCTATTGGTCTCATTTGTTTTACGTAGGTCATATAGAAGCATGTATATTAAACTGAGACTGTTTCATAACCAGTTGAACACTCAGTAGAGTACTTTTAATCATATTTATGTGTCACTTAAGTGGAAGCCAAAGATCTCTGAGGTTGGCAGACTCATAAATATTCAGAGGCTGTGTGATTGGAGAGAACTGCAGTGAGTCCTGTTTTCTTTTGTACTGTGCACACAACCATGTCTGTGATGTCAAATTTAAAAGTTTTTCAGTTGTGTTTCAGTTTGGTAACTGTTTCTGTAGCATTGTTTGAATATCTAAAAGGATCCAGTTTGAATTTGTTGTTCCTTGTAAACTTGCATCCATTACATTAAAATAAAAACTTGATCTATTCATTCATCAGAAAAACAAGCCTGTTTTGATTAACATATTAATCATTTATCACACTTTGCGCTCTGTTTATCATTCATTGTTAACAATGGTGTGAACAATCAGGTTTTCAAACTGTTTAACTACGGTTGACTCCTCCCAAACAAACTCCATTTATCAGAAACAGTGTTTAAACATGAGTTTGAGATCTGTTTCAAGAAAAAAAAATCTACAGAATAACAGAGTAATTGATGCAGTTGTAAACTAATGGTCTACCACAACAGATACATGGAAGGTTAGAGGGGGGAAAAATGAATGCATAACTCCAAAAAAAGGAAAGATGTAAAAGACGGTAGACAGTTACCTTCAATCCCCATGACTCCTCTCTGTTTATTCTCATCAGACACCTCAAATTTGTCAATGATTTCAGCAACATACTCTGGAGTCACATTGGCCATCTATAGAGGAAAAATATGGGCATAACAAATGTAAAAATATGACTTTTTGAGATATGAAAAATAACAATGATGCAATGAATCTCTGCGTAAATGCTACATAAAGTCAGAATGATTTCACATCTATTAATAATACATTAGTGTTGCTCATGAATTAATTGTCCGCCGTGTCAAACAAGCAGCACAGACTGAAAACAGTATTAATGCACAATATCGCAGGAGGGAGACAGTAAATACAGCATGATGAAAAATGACACCATTGCAGTGTGCCACAAAGACAAAGAAACTAGAAGAAAGAGTAAAGAGAAACTATAAAGAACAAGAAAAGGGCACCCATGAGACAAACCAATTTTAGGAGTGATAGAGTGGCTTAGTGGAGCTGATTCCTCTGGGCAGACAGCTGAGACAGAGGGAGTTACATGCTAAACCAAAGGAGGGAGAACAGGAACGTAATCAATCTCGTTTCTGTGGCTGGAGCTCAAGAGTTCAAATTGAAACGGATGATTGAAGATAAACTGGTTTGGGCACCCTCATCATAAAGATGTGTTGTGTTTAACATCACTGGCTGAACATTTCATTGGCTCTAACATGAGACCAGCGTGAACTCTCACCTTCTGCTCATTCTGCAGGAAGTTGGCCAGTTCCTCCGCCGTCAGGTGGTCCTTCCTGTCGCTGTACACCATCATCAGCAGGAACACGTCCCGTCTCAGAGACATCATCTTGTAGAAGACGGAGAACTCCTCGTATGTCAGCGTGCCCTGCTGATCGTCCGTGTCTGCTTCCTGTGAGGGGGAGGAATTGGCATGTCTTCGGTGACACATCTCGAGCTATCACATTGTGATGGTTTCACCAAATCTACAAAAAAACAGGCTGAAACTCTGCACAGACTCATGGTTTACAGTGTGATTCACACATTCCCCCGCCAAAGAACAGAAACAGAAATTTCTGAGGTTGCTTAAAATACCAAAAATCAGCAGTGATTTGCTGTGGATTGCGTCTAGAATTTGTTTTGATAAAAAAAATTGACACAAATGCTGTTTAGAACTTGACCTTAATGCGACATCTATAGTTGAGAATTTGAAAAATCTGTCAGTCAAATATCTGCCAGTGATATTCATGTTAAGAACAAAACAAAACAAAAACTAAACCCTCCATCCAACCAAAAAATTGGCAACAGAGCAGTAAAGTCCAACTAAATAAATGTGAGTGACGCATTATGGTCATTGAAGATTATTGGGGTTGTTGTATAATAATATCAAGTAAATTCAGTATCAGTTAATATTCAAGTCAATGCAAGTTAAACCTTAAAATCAGAATATGTATTGTCAGCTGTGAAGGTGTGAAGTGGGCAACATGTGCAGCTGCAAATGGTCCAACCTCCTGTCGTCTTTCTTTCTCATTGCTACAAACACAAATTTACACCAGCAAACACTCACTGTAACAATCTTTCTGACACAAGCACATTATCTCTCCCACCTATTTTTTTTTTTCTCTCTCTCCTAACCTAATATCTCGGTACATGTTGCCCGAGGACACACACACAGCATGGCTCACTGCTCATTCCATCCTGCCACCCTGCTCTGTCTGCTCACTGGGATCCAGCACCGCACATTACCTGGATCTCACGGGGGTCCATTCGACTTCACACCAAATCTAATAATACCATCTAATGCCTCCATCACACTCACATAATGAGCTTGCTGTGGGCATTGGGGACTCGATCACAGAAAGAATTCACACACAACCAGCAGGATAAATCACTGTGATGGACTTCATCAGAAATGCATGGAAAGAAAACAAACATGGTATTTTAAGCAACTGCACAAGCTGTTCAGGTGGCAACGCTATTGTCTGCCAACGCTTAAATGGAAAAATAAATTAATGTCTAAACCCAAAGAGTGAATAATTTTATGGCAGTTCAGTCCATTATGAAGAGATTTGACAATAATTTCCCTGGTCGTTCACCAACATGTTTTGGTCACTCCATTTTCTCACCTGCCCACCCCAACATGTCACCTGAGCAGTCACCTCTCTGCTCACATGTGTCCTCAGAGTCAGCTTATACTCTTTCTTTATTGCCTTTTTGGATAAACTGTAGCCTGCTTTGACTTCATTGGTCCTTTCAGTGTTGGGTCCCTTTCTGACTGCCTCGCTTTTGTAGTCAGTCAATAAAAGAAGAAAGTGAAAAACTGAAAGACTGAACATCTTTAGAATCATTAAACACTACACAGTTACTGCAGTACACATTATAAAAGCCAATAGATGGTGTGTGTGTGTGTGTGTGTGTGTGTGTGTGTGTGTGTGTGTGTGTGTGTGTGTGTGTGTGTGTGTGTGTGTGTATTTCTGACATTACTGAATGTGACTTGTTTTAAAAATTGAAACAAACCTCTTCCACCACTTCTTCATCCTTTTCCCCTAAAAGTGTCTCCTCTGCATATGACCATATAAAATATTTCTGGCACACTTATTTGAATTACACAAATGCGCATTAAAAAATAAAAAATGCAATAGCACTATGACATTAGTGACCTTAAATATTTATAGATAAGAAATTGAATGTGTTCAAAAGAAAGCAAACCTCTTTTCTTATCTAATAAGAGGTTTCAACATGTGTATGTAAACAAATATGTAAGTAATTGCAATTCACTGATAATGGTGATGCCTAAAAATTGAATGTAAGAGCAATACTTTGTACATTTGAGGTATAAAATGGCTTCACGTACCTGAAACATCTGTTTGACCTTCCTGCGTGGCAGATTAACATTCAGCTTGTGGAGAAGTTGGTAGATCTCTTCGATGTTCAGGAGACCGTCTCCGTTCTTATCAGCCTCCTCAAATGTCTGCTTCAGCCACGTCACACACATTAAGGGAAATGAAGTGTCTATAAGTGTACTTAAAACCTGTCTGCACAATATCAAGTATTTCAACTTGATATGTGTTTATTCTCAGAAGCACTTTAGTGTTCACAGTCACCTCAGACTCTCACATGGATGATGGATGAAAACAAAATATAGCAATGATTTATTCTGCGATTTGTGCGTGGCTCTTTGCTTCAAGGATATTGGTCATGTGTGCGCTGCCGTTTGGCCAGCGAGTCCTCATCACTTATCCCGGCCATCAGGTAGCGGAGGCCAGTTATCCAGGTTCTGGCTTCTTCTGCATTTGATGTCACCAGGTCGAGCGACTCCATGTGGTTCCCATGGTACACTGTGAAACAGCAGGCCGGGTCAAAGCTGCCGTCTGCATGCCGATGGAAGACGTCCGATTGACCTCCCTCTGTCACTTTGTACAGTGAATCAATGGTGACTGATGGGTAGAAAAGAGAGGATAGGGGAAAAAGACCAGTTTGAGTATTGGTGAACCAACTATTCTTATGCACCACTGATGCTTTTCCAAAGGCTTAATCAAAAACACATCCATGCATTCATGAGCCATACCATTGCACCAGGTGACATTTTCCCTCATTATGATGAACATTGGCACTGCATTTTACTTTGATACAATCCAGCAAACACCATCCAGTTGCTTTAAATACTTACCAGAACATCAAATGTGTATTTATCCATGGCTGATAATAGTCCCTCAGAATGCATTATGAACTCCTGTTTACATAGCATTTGCAAAAAGAAAAACTACTACAGTGCCCTGCTGATTTAGGAAGATATTGGGCCTTTAAAAAAGTGAATCTATATTTGTGACCAGTAACTTAAGCAGGGGAGTATTGACAGACAGACAGACAAAAATGTGCTGTTTTTGGTCCTTTTCCTATAATTAGTTCAAATATACAATAGCATAATATATCTTTTTATACAATGATGGAGTGTTTGACAATCCCTAGCATAATGTCAAAAGAAGGGAGCAGACAGAATGATCAGTCAGACCTATAAAAACTGTGATAACAGCAAAAACTTGCACTCTCTTCAAAAAATAACCATCAACGAGATTATAAGAGTTCCTCACTTTCTCTGCTTTGCTCTGTCTATGTGTAAAAATATGCAAAGAAAGCAGTCCCTGAAGGCTTCAGAGTGTATCATGGTCTAATGAGATTGGAGCATAAACTCAGCTATCTTTGACTCTGCGTCTTTGTTAGGAAAGAGAAAGAGTCTGCAGTGAACTGTCCTGTTCTGCACATTTACACATTATGCTCTCGGTCTACACATCTGTCTCCTCACTTGTTTTCTCTCACGTCTGATCCAGTAACATGCTGTTGAAGGTGATTTTTTCACTTAAAACTATTTCTTAAAGGTGATTATCAAATATCTAATATATTTCCCCAGGACAACAAACCTATATATTTTGGGAAATACTATTATATTCAATTCATTGATTAAAGAATAAATAATATGATGACATTATTCAGCCACCCCAAAATTATCCAATATTATGTCCATTTCCCCATTAAACTCACTTCTCTCATCCCTTTACATAATAGCATCTCTGAAATCCTGCTATGACTGAAAGCAACAATATGGCAGCCTTATTTTGATCCTGCTCAGACAGATAACACACACACACACACACACACACACACACACACACACTAGGACACACATTCAAAGAAAGAAGTGGGCAGCTGTTGTGTTTTTTTCTTAATCATGTCAATAGAGAGGATCTAAGAGGCTTATCTAACACATACACACACACTGTCATTTATGCATATTTAAAGGCAGGTTCATACACAGATGTATGCTTTAGTACGTTGATAAAACAAGTAAAGAAAAACAGTGACAATGGTGCTTTGAGGGGGCAATTAAATATATAATGATAATCCCCTCGGAGCCAGAGCGTGTGACTGACTCAGATTTTAGAAATGCAACAGACATTCTAGGAAAAAATAAGAGGGTAGAAGAGGAGATCTGCAAAGCACTTTGTAACATGATACGTTACAAAAATAGTATTCATAAAAAATAGTAATAGTATTATGTAAGTTTGAAGGATAATTCCAGTTCATTGTCAATTAACTTCTTACTTTTTTTTAGCTTTGGATGTCATTTGAAGCATTCATCAAAGCACTGCAGGCTCCAAAATTATTGCTGAGGTCTGGAAACACAGTAATCTCTACAACAATGGAGTCCAGCCAGGCAGCAAATGGATGGTCAGGCAATCAGGTGTAGAATGTGCAGGACTTTGCCTCCAGAAATTGTGGTCAAGGTGAGGTGGCACAGTATGTCGTCGTTTAGGTTAAAAGTCAATGAACAGCTTATCTCTCGTGCTTCAAGTCACTGCTGACTTTTTGTCTGTATTAAATCAAGACCATGATCTGCCATTGCATCATCATAATCATAAAAAAATTTTAATCATGTTGTAGCTTTTCTAAGCAGATATCATTTTGTGTAATAAATTACAAGCATTTTGAATTAACGCTTGAGCTCGTGTTGTGTTTTTTTTTTTGTTTTTGGTTTTTTTTGTTCATTAAGACTCCTTTTCAGCAAAGTAATCTAATTAATTTCAGCAAAAGGATACTCCTGAATTTAGAATTGCACTCTCCTAAATTTGAAAGATTGGAAGAGACAAATCTAAAAATTTTAAAAATGCTGGAACATAGAATACCCATGATGCAACACAAATTTAGAGTCTTTAAAAGCTCCATCCAGAGCCACAAGAGAGGCTTTAAACAATAGTTTTTACAGATTGAGTGCTCATCCTGGTGACGGGTAAACTGATCCTTATGTGTGAAATCAGTGGAGTGCCACTTCAACTTAATCAGTGCAACGTAGAATGATTTAATGATGTAGGATGAGTGTAGTGACTGTCCCCTTAACGTAATTAAAGTAACAAACTGTAGCACCAGCCAGTGGTAGAAGAAATAATCACATCATCTACTTTTCCTTTAATTCATAATGAAGATTTTGAAGATTTTATTTTCTTGTCTGTTACAGCAGCTATGGTAATATTCTGTAATTCTCTTTAATTGCAGATATGTGTTTGGGCCTCACTTCAGTTTCAAGTGTCATCATCTGTAGTCATCTATCTTTTCTGTCTGTTTGGTCGTAGTAATCGTTTACGTACAAGACTAGCAAAGACCGTAAAACCAGTACACCACTTCACACATAGGAGTCTGTTTTATTAAAAGTCTTGTATTTTGAAGACATTGAAAGGAAGGTTTAAATATTTGCTTTATCTTAAGACATAAGAGAATTTTCTCAACCAAAAAAGAAATGTTTCATCCTTCAGTCTATCAGAAACATTAACAAATTTGTTGAGTTACATAGATTTTATTAGAGAAGAAGGGTAAAAAAAAGATTGTAATCTAAAAAGTAACTAAAGCTGTCATACAAATGTAGTGGAGTAAAAAGTAAAATTGCCTCTAAGGGCCACTGTAGTAGAGTAGAAATAGATAGTTGCGTAAAATGAGACTGCAGAACAGAGAGACCAAAAGAGACAAAAAGAGAGTGTGGCTTGTTATGTGCTTTTGTATCTGTGTGTGCATGCAGTTGTGTTTATGTGCGTGTGTGTCTACGTCCATGCACACTCACTCTTGGCTTTCTCACTCTTGCGTGAGGGCTTCCAGCGAATGCAGGAGCGGTGCTCATCCAGGTAGAAGAGCCTCACCAGCCCTTTGGATCCCGCCTTCAGCTTTACCATCTGTGTCCCGGACTGCATCACACTCATGCATCGCTCCACTGCAGAAGAAAAAAATACACAAACACAAACACTGGGGTCAGTGAAGCACCATAATAAGACACAATGGGAACAGGTGGCTTTATTTGTCTTTTCTCAGGAAGAAGTGAGTCAAAGTGTCACAGTGTCACACAATTAGCAGAGCAGCCAGCAGCTGATGTGAGTCAGAGTCCAAACTGCAACAGAGGTGCCACTGTGTGAACGCACAGGGCTGCTTTTCTGTTACACACTGACCTTCTGCTGAGGGCAACGAAGAGAAGGAGGAAAGAGAGCGATCTCATAGAGATAGACAGAGCTAATGTGTGTCTCTCTGTTTTTACTTTCACAGAGGCTGTTCAATAAGAAATCTCCACATCACTCTGATGCAGGTGGAAGCTACATCTTGGCTGCATTAAAGGCTCCCAGTTTCACCCAATTTTAACACAATATATTTTGTTACTTTCCTCTGCAGACAGTTTTGGTTTTGTGTGCTTGCATTTTGAGAAATCAGCCTCTGTGTAACCCATTTCCCCATTATTTTCTTTGCATTAAAATATGACATTTCAAAACAAATCTCTTCAGACTCAGTGCCCCTGCTACTCTGGATTATCCACGAACCTCACTGTGAACAGTTAAACTAATCTTAACTAAATTGGTGGAAAATTTTGGAAGTAACAGGGACACCAATTTTCCAAAGAATTGTCGAACTGAATAAATATTAACTTCTGTATATTAATTCTATATTAATTCAGGTATAATTTGGGTATATTTCCCCTTTAGACAGGCTGAACTGGATGTTGGGTAGCAAGGTGTTGGTACCGGTTGTTACTGAATCAGGGCTGTTAAATACAGTCATACACCAGCACACCCACACACCGATCGTATGCATGAACTGGTGCTTAACATTGAACACAAGCTGATGCCAGCTCACCTGTGCTACAGTATACGCTATGTTTTCGTCACATGCTCGGATGAAGAAGCTGCCCTTCTGGTCGTTATCTATAGGCGAAGATTCAATTAAAGCTTGAAACGAACAGAAGAATCTAGGGAGAAGGAAAATAATTGAGCAGTGTTCTGAAGAGGAAAACCGGGGGTCTGAAACGATCTTGAGAAGTGACTGTGTGTGATTGCTTGACTGCCTGGCACTGTCCAGCATCAAGTCAGGATGAAAGACGAAACTTCAAACTTTTTACTTTTTGTGACAGCTGGTGGCATGGATACAGACGGGGATGACAGCTGAGAGACAGCGAGATTTCCATCCTCATTAGTGGAATGTGTGCATGCATGCCTGTGTGTTCGTGTGTGTGTAGAAGTGCATGTCTTTGGCTATGCATGTGTGCACACGTAGCACATGTTTTCACATATGTATGCAAGCAATATACCCATATTAACGTGCATCAGTGCGCACATATAGCCAACAATATGTCTTTACAGTAAGTAAAGAGTTTTAAACATAAAAAGGTTATGAAATCCTAAATATACTGTGTGATGAAATGTTCATATTTAATTAACAGAGTTCAACTCATGTAACCTTGTCTGCACAGCCTTCAGATGTTACAGATACAGAACAATATTTTACAATCTGAGGCTGCATCCATTTTTGTCCACAAAAAGATATGATTTCTACTCTCTTCAGAGGACGCTCTCTCCATCCCTCTTTAACATCATTTTGGTTTGATATAAACTTCGGACTGCAGCAAAAGAACAGGAGAACATGTAGTTGAAAATGAAACTGCCTGATACCGTTGCATATCCAACATATAAACCGTAGCTGTTACAGTAACAACAACATGAGCTGAAATAGAGCTGTCAGCTTTACAGCTTCCTCTCTGGAGCCAAGTTCAGGGACTTAAGGATTCTTCAGCTGGTCGGATGATCATCAACTCTGAGGCTGGAGCCAAATCTTCAAGCTAAAAGGACAGGCTATACTCATACGAGGCAATCTCACACTCACACGTCCATAAATTATTTTCTGGTGCCAGCTGAAAAATACCTTCACGCTGCTTAATTGTTCTCAATTCTTCTTTTTATCCTCTGTATATATACATTATGTCAGTTTTCAATACTCAGGAATAATCATGCATTTCCCATAGGAACAGAAGACATTATACAACATGCTAAGTAGTGCTTCCCATGACAAGTAAATTGATCTTAATATGCAAATCAGTGGTATGCCTCATTAAAGCATGATGTTAAATGTATACGAACACACATGCAATAAAAAAACATGTAGATTTAGGATGCTGCACAAATCTGTTACATAATCCCAGGCACCACTGCTTGCCACTAAGAGACGTTTAAGATCGTTGTCGACAATTCAGCATGTGTAATCCCTGCCAAACTGCCAAAACAGGAGGTGAGCACCGCAAGGAATTACACTCCTCTTTGAACATTTATTCCTCCATGTGATGGGAATCTTCTGCAACACACAGTTTGAAACGACAGGCATAAAGACAAAGACTGAAAGGAAAGCTCACACAGACACACACACCAGTTTTGACTGTCAACTACAAACCTTTAACCACATCATTACCAGTACCATAATGTACCATATCTCCAATCTTAATACCGAAACCAATATATAATTTATAGCATTTATGTCTGCTCAGGGTTCCCAAGGCACTTTCAAACGTTTTGAATCAATAATGAACATAAATTCTGCAGCAAAGTCCACATTCACACAGTGCTGTAATCCCCCAAGGTAATTTTAAAGAATCAAAATACTTTCCTGCTGCATAAGAAGCATGCATCAATAACATGCAGGAAAAAAATATTGCAAAATTTCCAAAGGTTTATGGTTCCACTGTTAAGTGTTTGTATCCAACAGCTAAATGTATCCAGGTCTAAGATCACAGACATCATTTTCTGCATAAAATCAAAACCATGTTAGCAAACAAGCATGGAAAATCTAGCGAGGGAAGCTAACGACTCAATGTCTTCAGGCTTTAAAACTGAAAGAGTCTGTTATCCTCTTGTGAAAATACACAATGTTCTGAAGTTGTAGGACATTTGTAATCTTTTTGTCCTCATAAGGACACATACACGTACGTACACATACATAAAAATATAAAGAGGCATATTCCGGGGCGCCACTGGTGATTATCTTCAAAGACAACCTCAGTCAAACCCCTCATAGAGGCAAAGCACATATGTAAGTATACTTAACGGTGCAGGGTACATGTTAACAGGCTCTCTGTCCTGAGGACAGGCTTAGCAATGGCACAAATTCTGCTCTCAATATTCAATGAGTTCTTTGAGCCGCAGATGCTCACTCCAGGGACAATATTATACACAAACACACGCAGAGTCACAAATATAAATACATGAACCTGAGCCCTCCGCATTAACTCCCAAGTTGCATGACAAATCATGAATGTACTAATGGTTACACAACCTGCCATGTTGATAGCACTATGGGGCACATGGGGAGAGAAACAAGCAACCATGTAAATAAAACAGTAAACCTGGGCTTTAATTCCTATGGGGTCTTTCCTCTAACACACTTCACTGTTGGTTAAACAGGGCACGTCCCCATCTGGGCATCACGGTCAAGGTAAACAGGGAACTGTAGTCATGTTTATTGATATTTCTTGAAGTTTCATTGCCAATAGGAATAGGTCTCTACAGATAGGAATGATAGATACAGTACATCTATCTGGTAATACTAGGTTTTAGCCTAGATTAATGGTTCACAAAGGTCATCTTTGAAAGCACACCACAGCTACTGTGCTTGAATTAATGTTAAGTACAAGGGATTACCAATGTGAACATCTGACATGAGTAGTTGTAGTAATAGTAAAGCCACAATGGGTAAACACTACAACAAAAGATGGAACTAAAATTAAGTTGTTTTTTTTCACAACCCACACACTTGTAATACACTATTACACTGTAATAGGGTTACTAATATAATGTTTTAAAGCTGTTTTTTTTTTGTTTTTTTTTTTGCTTCATATATTTCTAAGTTAAATGGCAAACGTCAGCTCATAGTTGCTTTTTACACATCACACCGAGATGGAGCAACATTAGCATTCCATTGGAGTAATTTTTTGTGCCCACCTGATGAATTTATAAGAGTGGTGAGAGTGAACCTAAACAGTAAGCTAAGAGATTTTAATAATCTGAGCAACACCACAGCGTCGGGTGATGGTTGTCTGTGGTCTCATCACAATGAGTGACTGCCTTTTACATTCATTATTTGATCCATTGTTGATATAAAAATATTGATTAGTCCAGCTTTCAAACCTCAGCTGAAAAAAAAATTGTTACACTGTAAATAAAGGTGTATTTTCTGATTCGTACAGATGAAAGTGGATCAGGAAATAATTTAAATATAACTGGTACGCATATCGTATAGTCTATACTGAGCAAAGAAAGGAATTCATAGAAAAAATTAGATAATTTATCACATTATGTGAGTGAACACAAATATAATAATACAATGCAAATAAAATAATACAAACTCCTGAATAATGTGTGAGTATTATTGCATAATATGCTGAGAACCCTTCAGAGACGCAGAAAATAATGGGACACTGAAGACACAGAGAGACTCGGGAAAAAGAATGAATCAGAAACAAGAAAATAGGACGTGTTGCATTATTTATCTCACGCAGCCACTTCAAATTCACAGCTTCATTAATGCTGGAATTCAGTAGCGGTCACTGTCAAATGTGTTTACTGTAATATTGATCACATCCACGGTCTCTGCTCCAGCGAACAGGCGGGGTATTCTGGCTCTTCGATCTTCAACCGTTTCATGCTACAAAATCCATGACTAAGACCAGACAGACAAGCTCCCAGCAACACCTCACAAGTGCACATAAATCAGGCCCAAAGTGAATAAATGCTGTATGCCATATATAGAGAGTACATGCCTGTTCCCTCAAAATTCCCTTGGAGTATAAATATGTAAAAATGTATTTTTTTCAAAGTAGGTAGTCAGATGTATTTCACAAGGAGAAGCTAAAAGGGAATACAGAAGTGTTGTTTTTTTCATCCAGCTCGACAGCCAACACTAGGCAGCTCTCCAGAAATAGAAGACTGACAGGTATCAATGCAATGTTTGTCTGCCTTTTACAGTTTAGAAAAATCCACATACAGCCTACTGTTGGTTTGCTATCAGTTTTTTTTCCCCTTTTCTCCAGTTATCTATCTATCCCCGTTACCCCTTGACATGTCTGCAGCCGTCCTCCAGTCACTTTATTCTCCATCAGCATGATAAGGACCATGAGGAGTCGAGCCTCAAATGCAGTTAGGCTGGAGATTGCGCTCCAGAAGACCCGAGGAAAAGAGGTAGCAGGTTTAATAGCCACCCTGGAGAGCGGAGCTGCCTCGTAATCAAAGATGAGAACTAATCTAAGTGGCTCTCAGAAGACCAGTGATGGTTGAATCAAATGATTAGTGCCCTTCACATCTTCACTCCTATCTCCTGTCCGTTTTTCCCTCAAGCATTAACACTCAAACTATCTGAGCATGAGGATTTAAAATGAGAGTTTAGTTTAAATGTGCTATTTCAGAATCTATCTTGCAGGACATCTCAGAAAACATGAATTCAGTGTCTTCTTAACCCCACCTGGCTTTTATATGCAAGTGTTTTACCAGTTATATTCTTGTAACCTCAGAAAAAAGGTTTAAAAAAGACATCCATACATAAAAATGAATTGTTGGGTAAGAGAGAAAAAAACACTGTAAATCATCTTTTTTTATGTCTGACCTCTACTTTTGGGCTCCCGTTTCTTTTGAGCGGAATAGACTCTTTGTGTGTGCACTCACTAGTGTGTGTCTGTGTTTATGTGCGTGCGTGTGCACGTGCAAAAGCTCATCATCTCTTTCGGCACAGAGCAGAGAGCGCAGATCAAAGCTTTGTCTCGCCACAGAGGCTCAGAGAAATTCAAACATATTTTAATGGGATAGGTTATAGAGACACGTCTGTGATAGCCTGATGAACAAAGCCGGTCCTCACTTAGATCCATACAATAAAGGTCAGGCCGGGACGGAAAACGGCTGCATCAACTGCAGTTTTCATTTATCATCTTCAATCTCGACTGTCATTTTTAATCTTAACATGATGCAGACATCCCTGCAGCCTCATTTCCTTTGAGTTTATAACTGCTTAGGGCTAATATTCCAATATTCTTGATCAGCTCTGCATGAGATCTCTGTAAAAATTTGTTCTGAGATTGGTGGAGATTGGCGTGGACCACGGTCCAGAGATTTATCATAACTTATTCATAACTACATAATTTCATATTCAGCAGCATCTGCCTGATCCTTCATGCACTATTCATGTGACATAAGGCACCAACGCCCAAATTATCCAAGCCAGTTCAACTTTTGATAAAACACAACAAGCACAGCAGTCAAACCAAAATAAAACTGAATGGCGTTCCATTGACATTTTTTACTCATCACTCTGTTTTGCTTGTTAGCTATCATGACCTGAAGGTTTGTTCTGTGCTGGGATGAAGTTTAATCAAGATATGAGCCATTATAGACTGACTGTCCACTGGACGAAATTAATGACATTTACACATAATTATGGTGATGATGAGTAGCAAAATGCACAGCAAGTGACACACAAACACAACATGTCTTCTCTTGCAAGTAATAAGCGACAGATCATTGAGACAATCTTCCTCCAGGTTCAAAGTTATGGTAGCTGAAAGGAAGCATATTGGGGATATTCTGATACATAAAGATGAGCTCCTGCTCTTTTCCTGTGCTATAAATAGCACCAGCAAGCACTTTGTTCAATATGCAATATGTTTGTCCACACACATATTCACACATTCAGTCACAAGAAAAACAACCAGCACAGATACAGATAAATAGAAGGATGAGAGGCTTTACCAGAGAAATGTCAATTTAAATGATGAGAGGTGGGAAATGCAGTTGAAGAAGCATCTCACTTATATTTGTTACTGATAATGGGCTGATTTATAGTGTCTAGACTCACACACACACACACACAGATTAACTTACCAATTTGTGTAAGCCTGCATTTCTGTGGTACAGCCACGGTGCCACCAATGTGATAAACGTTACGTGCCAGGAGCGTTGCTACGGTTAACACAGCCGATTTTTCAGCAGGACCATAAATTAAAGTGGATCGTACTTTATGAGCAGATAATCCAGCAGGACCAAAAAGAGAGGAACAAATTTCCTCCATTTTTTCTGTAGAAAATTGTGAACCAGTTGGAGCTCTCCTTAGCTCAGTCCCTGTATGAAATACTACCTGTACCTAAAAACTCTGAAAAAATAAGTTTGGTTTTCCTCTCATTCGACTTAATGGACACTCCAGTCTGGCATCAGACAGAAGACGCCCACAGTCCAAACAAGCACCCAAAAACTCTGCTGCTCATCTTCCTCTGTACTGTTGTCTGATCTGTGGCAGCACCTTCAACTGACTGCCTTCTCTCTCAAAGCACACAGACACACACACACACACACACACATTTCCACCTGTATCCCGGTCATCTGCTCTCCACTACCACCTCCTGCTCTTCCCATCCACCTCTCTCTGATGGTCCCTCAGAACATATGCTGCTGTGTCAGTGCGGCTGCCAATGTATGCATAGATTTAGAGTGCGCGTTTATCTGCTCCGGTATTGTTGTGTAGTTTATGAAGTGATTATGAAACGTAGGGGAGGAGGAGAGTGCAACAGATGTGTGTGTGTCTGCATATCAGCTACAGCCGACCAGTGGGATACGAGGATAAGAACGATGACATAACATTCATGATAATGTACTACCAAAAGTAAGATTTAATGGGTTGATATGTGGGATGTGTGTGTGTGTGTCACAGAGTGACAGACAGCACATCTGTCCATCTTCTACTAAATGCTCTTCCGTTTCCAAATAGGATTTTCCCTTCTGAGGGTTGAAGTCCTCTTCGCCCACGTTACACCGTGCACTGAAATTTTCCGGTCACGAAGGCCCCCATTCTTTAGGAGCTAAACAGCACCACAAGAAAGTAAACCATTATTTCTCTTTGATGGAAAACCCATGTGTCTCTCTCTCCTAAAATAAGCAAGATAAATTGTGTTGGTGGAACCCAACCAGAGCTGGGCACAATGTGGAACTGAGGCTGAATGCATTGCTAGTAGAAGAGATGAAGAATCAACAGGTGAAGTCCATTTAACTAGTCCCATCATCCTTAAAAACATCAGAGAGGCTACCAGCCAGACCTCAAATATTAACATACATCACCTCAAATATACTGTTAGAAGTAAAATAAACTGCTGCTGGAATATTGACACGTGACATTCAAACTCCACTGCTTCTCTTCTTATCTGCATATTATCTACATATCTGAAAACACATATTAATATCTTTATAGACCAATGGACATAAACAAGTCTATTTTCAAACTACTATTTATCTGCCAGGAAATATAAAAATTAAACAGCCCTTTTATCTTTAAAAAACAAATCTAATTTTAAATACAGCTGTAAGCGGCAACAAACAGGAAAACTTGTTGTTTAAATTCTAAACAACAAGTCCTGTTGTCTAAAACTCAGAAACCAGAAAACAATTAGCAAACAAGTCCTTTTTGCCAAACCTGCATTACATAAATTTGTTACTTAGTTAATAAAAAATGGCCATGCAATACTTGACGTTAAACTTTCCCAGTGGCATTTGAACAAACCATCAAGACTTTTCCAAACTTGAACCTGCATTACATGGTGGTGCTGTAACCTCCAAAAAATTACATGAGAGGAGAATTTCACTTTGATGGAGACAGATCTCAAGAGGCACTCAAGTCTCATGCCATTTGGTTTTCATTCTGCAGTGAAATGAAGTGAGATGTATGCAGAGTCAGTATAGAAAAAAAAAAAGTATGCTCTGGGAGATCTTCAGGACTAATGTTAAGAGATGTCGGCGAAAAGAATGAAAGGGATGATCCCTTCTCAAGAGGACTAACGGCAATGAAAGCTTCCTCACAATGATTTTTACAATTATTCCCTGTCACTGTTTTATCCTGAAAGTGAATAACTAACCATATTGGGGATTATATTTCTTGGATGTTCTTGTACAACTTTTCTCATAGAAACATCATCTGTCTACTGTCCTGCATTGCAGTAATTGGTTTTATTCAGCAACGTCATATTCTATGGTTAATTTCATTTAAAAAGCTATGAGTAATTTGGTAATGTGTCAAACTGCATGTCCACAAGAAACAGGAAAAGTCTGATTTTCAGATTATATAAGCAGCACAAAGATGATTTAAATCAAAGGAGAACCCCCCCTAAATTACACCTCATGAAAGCCCATCATATCCTCTTACATATACTCCCCTTTTCTGACTTATATCTTCCAGGCTCTACCCTGTTTCACTGTTCCTCTCAGGGCATTCAACAGCTTATGAAATTAAATTAGTCTGGCGCACAGCTCTGTGACCGATGATGACTTCTGGGTAAATGCGAGGGGAGAGCAGGCTGCACTGTGCTGGGACACATGGCGGTTGCACATTTGTGACAGCACTGATCTCGAGCCTTGGCAAAATCAAAACTCCATCACCTGCTCCGCCAGTGTGATGACCAGCAAAGCGGCTACCTTGTGGTTATATTCATGCAACCATGAAAATCATACATAATGAACAAATAATAAAGGGATGTTTCATTTATTCATGTTGTGTACTTGCTTGTTTCTGTTCAGGGTCATTGAGGCCTACAGCCTTTCCCAGCATGCATTTAAGGTGGAGGGCAGGGAAAACAGCCTGAATCAGCTGTCAGTCAGAGCTAACACAGATGGACAGACACTCACTTGCATACCTGTGGGACAGCTGGAGTCTCTAATCCAGCTGTGTGTGTCATTGGAAACAAACAGTGGAAACCTGCATGCAGGTAGAGATAACATGCAGACTGCACACAGACAGGAGTGGAGACACACACTTCAGTTATGATGTAATTCACCGGCTTATTTGTGCACATCCCAAAACGTTAAACACAGACAGCTCAGCAACTGTTAACTAACTGGTTATATATTGTTTCATTCTGATGGTTTCATGGAAAAAATGTGAAATTGTCACGCTTGAACAAAATGTCACCCACCTCAAAAGACAACAAGAAGAGCACAAACAAATGCAGACATATAGACAAGAAAACCTGAATACGATAAAAAAAGAATAATAAAGCACCTCTTTGGTTACGTTTAACTACCAGACACCATTTGTTTGAGGTTTAGGTTAAATGAAACCCACTTTGAAGACCTGCGGAAACCAGGATCAACATCCCTCTTGAGAGGTTTCAGAATACTTAAACAACATCATGCAGCCTCAGTCTTTGCTTTTGATAGACCACAGTCATTATTCACACAACCAGAATGAGATTAACCAGAGATTACCTGTAAGGAAAGTGTAAACAAGGGCATCTCTGTGGTTTGTGAAAAAGCTGACCATGAACAACGTCCCTGGTTTGCATCTGGCCTTGTTTTGTTGCATCTCTCTCTCTCTCTGTCCCTCATTTCCTGTTATCGCTCTATTGTTGCTACTTTCGAACAACTGTATTAATGTAAAAAAGATCATTTTAACAAAGGAAATATTAAGAGTCTGAATGTTTGACAATGAAAAAACAAATTTGGCACCATCTGGTCAAATTAGCATTTTATCTGATACTTTCATTTACAACCAATTAGCTATAAATCTTGTGAATTTCCCATCAACCTCAGCTGTACCTTATACTAGTGCTTATTAGCAAATGTTTGCATGTCAACATTATAACCTACCATGGTGAAGATCATACCTAAACATTAATGTGTGAGCATTGTTGTAAGCACATTAGTATTCTGGTATGAGCATTTAGCTCAAGGAGAACCTCACAGAGCTGCTACCATGGCTGCAGACTTTTTTTCTCATTTTCATGGTTTGGTTTTTCCTTCTAATTCCTGCCTACTTATGCATTGCATATAACATGAATACCATTAAAACATGCATGAAATCCTTAGCGACACTGATACGGCTGCTACTGACTAACAGCAGTCAACTCATGTAGATGAAAATGGCAGCTAATCACTGGCAGTGTTTCCTCGCAGCTTCAGCGTTTCAAATTCTACAGCAGCATTATTATGGCAATGAATCTAAACGAACACAGGGGCAAATTAAAATATAAATGCCTTTAAAGCTAACTAATTACACAAAACCTGTATGGAAGAAGTCAAGAATATTTTGGTAAACCCAGTTATTAGCAACATAAAAGGGCAGGAAACACGGGGAAAGGGTGAGCAAAAAGCGGGAAAACACACACTCTTATCTCATAGTCACTCACTTCGCCTAATTAAGAATGCTCAAGTCTCCAATGCTACAAATGGGTTCCCAGGTCCCCCCGGGGTGCAGAGTGTAGAGCGGCACCGGAATAAAAATAAACACATGACAACTGCAGCATGATAATGCATTCACCAAAGATGCTACAGGGGGCTCCCCCCGAGTGGAGGAGTTCACTGCGCTGACATCAAAGGAGAGACCCGAGCTTGTGCGTGCGTGTGTCTGTGTGGGTTTAAGTGCACATTCGGTATATTTTGATGTTGACTGTTGCTGCTGTGTTCAAGCGTCTTCTTCCTTTCTCCCAAAGCCAGGCTGGATGACTGTGAGTTGATTGAGATACAGTATCTTTGGCAGCAGAGCCAGACTGCCATGCAAACTGTCTGATCTCAGCTGCTTCAAATGAAATGCAACTGCCTTGCTGGTGCTTCATACCGGGGCTCATGAGAAGCCTGTGCAACCAAGTGGGCCAAGCTTGGGTAGCTTATTAACTGCTGAGAGGATGGAAGCAAATGAAATAAAAGCCAGTACTTTTGGATAATTCGCTTTCTATTTCTCGCTCAGACACAGGTACGAGGAGCACTCCAAATGCACTTGCAAACCACCCAGCTGCAGCTTTTCACCAGCGGAATCCCAGTTTATTTTAGAAGCTGATGTTTCACTCACAGCCCACATGCCTGATGCAGAAACAAATGTGATGTGCCAGCAGATAAGTCAACGTGCAGAAAGATGCAGAAACTCATCATCGGTGAAACTCTATGTAAATGCAAATTATGGGGCTTCAGGATGAAGTGGAAAAGACAAGTATTCGTGTTAGTGGCTCAAAGGATATCAGAAACGTGAAGCTTGTTGATGAATAATCTGAAATGTGACATATGTTTGCTAAACTGGATACGCCAGGTGAAAATAAACTGAGGAGAGGAGAGAAGAGGCAGAGCTAGGTATCTGTCAGCATAGGAATTCTAAAATTAGCAAATAACTTTAATGTTAATCAGGAACTGCCTGATCAAATATTTAACCTTTTTTTGTACAATTTTTGGGACTACGGACACATCTTAGTCAGCAGAGGAAAGGAGAGGTATTGGCTGAAATCTTTTGACACTATCTGAGTTTTTGGATCAAAAGCAAAATGACAATTAGTTCAATTTACTTTGAGAAATTTGACACGAGATTCTGACTTAAAACAGGAAGTATTTGATCAGATGCATTTCAGTCGGTGCCAATAAAGAATCAGGAGAGGAGAGAACAGCTGAAAGAGGGGAGCGCATATTCCCTCCCCTGGTGTCTGTTAGCTGTTTCTCTGCCCCGGAGCGACAGAAAGGAAGAGGCAGAGACAAAAGGGGGGGCCATGCTGAGATTCATCATCATCAATACAGGAGAGACACATGAGGAAAAACACATTTTACATGGAAAAGCCATTTCCTCCATGTGGAGGAGATTAGCAGCCATGCATGCTCCTCTCCCTCCATCGTTTTCTCTCCTTTTCTTTCTCAGCGAGGGCTCATGGTGCCATGCAACTCTGCTTAGCACAAGTGTTGCCAAAATGAAAAAGAGGTGGCCCTCTTGTCCACTGAAGCAAGCAGGGGCCTGCCTCTCACAGCCCAACGCTCACATAGATAAAGAAAAACAGGCGCTGCAGGGGTGAAGACTGACAGCTTGACACACTGGGCTTTCTAAGTGCCATGGATGCGCCATATTTTTTGACAGCATACGGGAGAGAGCAAAAGGGTTGCTTTAATAGCCCAGGGACTGCCGGGACTTCAGTTTTGCCATCAAAGCTCGACCCGGAGCTCTGTCACACTGCGTGGCACTAACATGCTCTGCCAGGGCTTCAAGAGGCTCCTGTTTCTGCAGATGCCAACGACAAGCCAATCCACTGCCGCTGCTGAGATGTGGCAGCGCTGTGGTCAGTCTCTCAAGCATCTTCTCACCAAGATGCTGCAGTGACAGAGCCTATCAGTATCTTGGGGGTGGTTTGATTGCTGCAAACAGCACAGAGGATGGAGGATTGTAAAGGATGTGGCACATCCTATGTGTTATAAGGACTTAGGGCAGTCCAAGTCATGTCAAATCGACAAATTAAAAGGCTTTTTCTGCCCCCTAGTGACAATCATAAAGGGGCATTTTCAGCACCAGGGACAGTTTCCCACTGTTCCACATCAAGAGCCCTCATATAAACGGAGAAAATCTGAAATCGGCTTATAATTTGACATGAGGATAATTCATCTGAGTGACATTATGTAATTAAATCTGACGTTTTATACAAAATGAAGACAAACATCTATTAGTGCACAATGAATCCATCGTCCAAATTGACAATCTTCAATTAAGATTCCTTTCTAAAGTGTTTCAGAGTGGGTGGTGCAATTTCTCTACAACAACAAGCGCAATGGAGAAATTACGCATGGCCTTAAGATGCAGGCATCCAAAGGAATGCGTGAACCAGAGTGTTCCTCTCCATAAGGGACTGAAAATAACCAGAACGACAAAGAGAGGGTAAAAACATCTCTTACCCTTCTCCAAACTGAGATTTCTGCAAACTTCAAGTTCTGCCATTTAGGACTGGAGTTGTTGCTCTCACAAGGTCCCTCCATGCGTTTTGGACATCATTTTAATCTCCTAGTTGCAGCGGTTTGAAATGCAATAAAAAACAAGCCAGACTTGTCAATTTCTCCACGATGACTGGTTTACACGAAGCACACCATGATGATGATGATGAGTCACTTTTCTTTCTTTTTTTTTTTTTTTGTCCTCAACCCGAAAAAAGAAAAAGAAAAAAAACACACACACACACACGACCAAGATCAAGCTGCTCCTCTGCGTCTGCCTCCCTGCGCGATCTGCGGAGTGGCTCCACCAAACCTTCAGACCTCTCGCATCCTCAGCCCCTGCGCGCACATCCTCTCCACTCGCAGGGCGCAACACAGAGGCGAAATCATAAGCCGATTTCTCCCGCGCTCAATGGGCTGGCTGAGAGTGGCTGTTAGTGAGCAAGCGCTTAAAGCTGGCGCGGGGCGAGCGAGAGAGCGCGGCGGCGCGCAGGGCAGCGGCTTAAAGCGCCGCGTTTGGCCATTTGGACCTTTTCAGCAGCTTTGCCCGGTTCGGATGTTTGGCGACAGTTTAGGATCCCCCTACTACTATCTCCAAACTGAAGTCGTGTCACTATCTGTTTGTTTGTGTTGTTTGATTTCGGTGTGCTGTTCCTGCAGGCGGAGATGCCAAAATAAAGACAAAAGTCACCACTGCGCTTTGACCCACTTTACGCTCTCACAGTTTGGACTCCGTGAAATGTGAGGAGAGCTCAGACTGGGGGGCTCTGAGTCCCAGGAGACAGAAAGGGAGATGGAAACGGCTTAAGTCCGGACTAAACGTTAATTAATATGTGTTTTTTAGATGTGAAACTGTGTGTGTGTGTGTGTGTGTGTGTGTGTACACACTCGAGTGTATCGTCCTAGTTGAGTCAATTCCCTAATGAAAGTTTTTTTCAATCAGGAGCCCTCAGATTAGTCATGTTCATTGGGCCACATTAAAGCCATTTCATTTAGGATTGCAGGGGACAATTATGGAGTGGACAGGCGCGCAACGTACACATACACACACACACACACACACACACATACTCTCTCATACACACTGAGAGCGTGAGGCAGAGGTTACCAAATCGATTAGTGCTGTCTGGAGGAACAAAAAGACACGTCTGAAAACCAGTGTCACCCTCAGTTCAATGATGCGTGTGTGTGTGTGTGTGTGTGTGTGTTAGCAAGGTCTTGAGGCTTTCCAGTGATTGCTCACTTTAAACCTGCCTTCATTCACACCTGCCTGATCACAGACAGTGTCCATCCAGCCAACCCACACCAAAAAAACAAAAAGAAAAAGAAAAAAATCCCCTTCTCTCACTGATTTATATACCATGTCCAAACAAAAACCATCAGCCAGTCTATCATTCACAGAAGACTGGAAACAACTGGGAGGAAGGCAAAGAGGCAGAGTGAGGCGAAGTCATGTGGAAGGTAAACAGGGAAAGAGGAGAGGAGGGAGGCATGTTTACTCAAAAGTGATTCTGACTGACATTTAAGGACAGCAAGGAACCAATGCAGAATGAGATCAACAGAGAAGAAGCAAAAGATTTCTTATTATTTAAATGGCTGTTTTGTTCTGTTTCTCTTCCCCTCTGAGAGACTTAATGGCAACTTGAACTGTAGGCTACTGGATTAGTATCATATGTTACCTTGTGGGAAACAGACTGTGTGGTGCAATCTCACTTTTCTGGGACTTTATGAAAATGTATTCACATTTCATGCTCAATAGGCCATTAATTTTTCCATTTCCATTCATTAACAAGATTAAATAAGCATAGTATCTGGAAGTCAACTTTGGCTTGAAGAAATATATGTGCAAAGGGAGAAACTGGGCGAAAATCCCATAAATGTGAATATATCCTTATTTCCAAGCATGACAGAAGAAGGAACAGATCAATCAAGGCATTCAGGGCAATCAATCATCCACCTGATTTCTGCCACAGCTCGCTGATAAGCAGAAATCACACACTCGTACAGTGTTGAGCACATTGTAGAGGTGAGATGTGGACGCTGGCTGTAGAAAGTCAAGGTGAGCCTTTAAGTGGTCTGTCTGCTGAAGGTGTGACAGCCACAGAGGCAGGCTGAGATCAAAGATTTGTCATGGATTTGTCGGGCGGGCTGGTCAGTGTGCAGCCTCACTGCCTCCAAACTCATAAATAATGATCAAGCTGATGCCAGCACAAGTCTTACATCAAGCAGAAGAAAAATACGCACATGCTGGAAGATAGAAAGATCACAGAAAAAAGTGGTATTTGTGAAAATATTTGGTTCTTCTGTAAGAGCACTAATATGTATGACTCACCCATACAGCAACATAAGGCAAGTGTTGAAGCCCACTAGTCCACATGTGACTTGTTTTTTAAAAAAAACACTCTGAGTGCAGCTTTGTGGACAGTTTTTCATTCATGCCACATAATGATTCAGTGGATTGCTGCAGGTTTTGTGTACCAGCAAACAGTAATAAGGTTTTATTGATGTCACAAGACTGGCTGAGCTGTCTGCCTGTAAAAGTGTTCGAGGCACAAGAATGGAAACAAGTCTCCCTCTACTGTTCATTACCATACCATACAGTTATAAGAGAGAACATATTGTACATTATATTCTGCCCATTATCCACTCTGTGTGTGTGTGTGTGTGTAGTGTGTGTGGGGGGGTATTTACCGTGAAAGATGCTGTTGTCTGTCAGGAAGTGCCGGCGGTACTGCGGCTCTCCCTTCCTGTTCACCACCCAGGAGCTCATGGTGAGAGGAGGAGGGGTCCACGAGGGCGAACAATCGGATGATCTGAGAAAAAGAGGAGAATTGAGCCGTGTTATCCAAAACATGTTGCAGGAATTGATACGATTTAAACTTGGTTTAAAAAGTAAATGCATCAGAAGTCATCTCACAAATCTTGAAATGAACCAAACAAGATGCAGTATTTAAAAAAAGAGAAAAAAAAAGATTTATGGGAGGAAGTTTGAAGAATTTTTTTTTCTCTTGTAACATTTACTACTCGAAGCACTGATTAACCCTTACAATTACAGACAACTTTATCTTTAAATCATGTGCAAATAAGAAAAATTATGCAACTTCAATGACATATTTTCAGAGTTATGTAAGAAAAGGTCTGGGAGGAATTTAATTAAACCTGTCTCTACTATAAATTTCATTTAAAGTGACTCCACAGTTTGTGAGATTACACTAGAGCAACATGTTGTCATCTTGTTGTACAAGACAAATCTATGAATCATTGGTGTAAGTAGGTTTGCTTTTATTTTGAAATGTCTTTTTCTGGTGGTCTGTATATAGTATAAAATCTTAGTATAATCTCTTGCAAAATGTTCTTTTAATCATGGTTAAAATAAACGCATCATGAAATGAGTAACTATGTCAGCTTGTAGCTCCACCATTGAGATCCTACCAGGTCCCAGTCTAACTAGCTGTAGTCCAGCATTTTGTGCCCTTTGAATTTCACCATCTCTCTCCATGTGTTCTCATTTATCTTCTTACTGTGTCTTCTCACCATTTTTACCGGATTCTCAATTTTCCACTATTTCCTCCTGATCACTTTTCATTCCTACCTCTCTTCTACAGTTCACCGCTTAGTGTTTCCCCACCTGTTGCTCATCTATCTCTCCGTGATTTATTGCGTCCCACTACAAATACACTCATGCAGGAGATGTATAGGTTTGGAAAAGGCTTGGAGCCTCTGGGACAGTTATTGGCGCCTGGTGCCGGCTGACCTGAGGAGAGGGGACTGTCTGGTCACACACATCAAGCTAACAGGTCAAATATCTTTGGGGTGAAAGTACTTCCTGTGACCCTGCCACCACCTTATTTTAAAACACTCAAGCCTGTAATGTCCGTGGTGTTAATGACAGACGATATGGACAAACACTAAGTCATTTTGTTGATATGACACACATGTCACGGTGAATCAGTGTGTGCATAATGCAAAACTCGGCCAAGCATGGAAAATTGTAATGTACATGTATTTTACTGTGTTTCTTTGTTTTAATGCAAAAATGCAAAAATAATACCTGCTCTCTTGCTGTATTTCTTAATCAGACAAGCAATTTTTCATATCTGTTCCTTTGAATAATGCATGAATAAGCTCTTTAACATCAGTAATATTTCATTGTTATTTGTTGAATATTAAGCCGTACTCAGAGTCAGTGCTCGCGCAGGAAGTGAACTTTCCAAGACATAAAAAAACAGTAAAAAGAAATGTTCTGCAAAACTCAGACGAGAACAGAAAATAGAAGGCAAAAGACCTTTACTACAGGAAATGTAAAAAACCACAAAGGTGAAAATTCTTACTGTTTAACACCGACAAAGGAAAGTAGAAAAGACCTTTAAGACCATAATGACTGCTCTTTGGTAGAGAGCCAAATACAGCTTCGACTTAATGTCATAACTTTTCCTTAACAATGAAACATTTTCAGCACTGAATATTTGAAAACTTTTGTATTGCCTCTATGTTAAAAGCACAGACAGTCATCTGAGGATTTTCTTCAAAGTCTTTAAACTCTGCTGCACCTTGAAAAGCCTCTCAGCTGCTCTGAATTCACTGCAGAGCACATCCCCTCGTGGCTTACTGCTTAATTATAGAATAATGTAACTAAATTACTATTTGTTTTCATAACAAACTCCAAATTAGAGATAGGAGCTGAGCAGAGGTACATGACTGGAGACGTTGTTTGAGCAGATTTAATGGCATGCCAGGTCGTGATACAGCTAGATTATATGACTCCAGTCACATGGCAGGAAGAAGTTACCAGAATCTGCAAGTTAGCTTGCTGCATAAAAACTTCACATGGTTACACAAGAAATATGATCACAGAGTGTCTGTGATAACATTCATTAGACCAAAACAATAAAACACAACAAGCAAAAAGTGGTTATAAGACAAAAAATGGAAGTTACTGCATGTTTGCATACTGGCAAATATTTACCAGTGAAAAAGGGTAATTAACTCAGTATTGCCAAATCAGTGGATTGGGTTTATATTTTGGGAAAGGTGTTTGCCAAGAGTTAGATAAGAAGATTGTTATGTTCACATGCTGGTACATTAAATATTAAGACACAACCAGCAGCTTGTTAACTAAGCATACTAAGGGTAAGTGGTTTGCCTGGCTCCGTCATAAGGTAAGAAAATCCACCCACACAGCCTCAAACGTTCAATAATTGACATGTTCATTCACTTTTGTTTAATCAAATGTGAAACTGGAACATTGTGGTTTTATGGGGGGTTATATGCCAAAGACTTGACATCATGGTGACGTTTCCAGGTAACCAGCCGAAATGGTCTTTTGTGTTTTGTTTTTTTCACAGATCAAAAAACTAGATAAGTCAGTGTTAATTAGTTTAAGCTTAACCTTAAAAGGTGGTGGTAGATGGATTTAGTTATCTTTGTCAGACTATTTGAGGCTGCTGATTGTAGCTTCATTTTTACAAAACACAGTGAAATAGTATGATGATAATGATTAATAACTAAATAAATACATGGTTTAGAAAGCAAACCAGTGCAAACCAAGTGTGTGTCAGTGCACGTTGTGTAAGTTAGTAAAATGACTCTGCTTCTGCTCAACTGAGTGCGTGTAACATTAGTAGCCTTCTCATCTATAGGAGGGTCCAAACCTCAGGGGAATACAGTCTGTTCTTTCCTCTCTATCAGGCTATAGAAAGCAGCTTAAAAATAAATGTTTCACTGCCAGACCTGACGAGCCACTTCATCTGACAGGAAGTAGGTCGTTAAAAGTTAAAAGTTTTGGAGGTATTTAAATCAGACTGCAGTAACACAATCTGAAACATGAGGATGAAGCATTGTAGTACTTTAACTTGTCTCGTCCGTCCCATGTACACAAGAACATAAATTTTAGTGACAAATAACAAGCAATTTGTGTTTCATTTAAGCTGAAGGCTAGTTTTTATCTAGAAATGCCAGCAGTATACACTGTATTGCATCCTTAAACTACAGGCCTTTCAGATATAACATATGAGCGGAGGCCTTTGTTGCTGCAGTATTTCCCATGGATAAAATCTCAGTTTCATTCATTAACTGTTTGTTATCATTTATCATCTTACTCAGTTTTATTTCCTACAAAATGCAACATGACTGAAATATGGTAATCACATTTTTAGCTCTTAATGTGCAGAACATTTTAGTAGCAACAATAAGAGAGCGAGTACAGAGAGTCTTTCTTCAGCCTGTCTCATTATAGAAACACTAAGAGATGAAGGTGCTGGTAAAATGCAGAAGGTGCTGCACAGCGGTACAACTCATGTCCCTCAACTAACAGTAACCTTTTTATACAAGTTGTCTAGATTTTTACAATGCACACACCATCAAGCCCTAAATGGATGAAATATTCAGGACTAAACATGACAGCACGAAAGAAGCATTTTCAGTGTCAAGTCCAAGTTATTTGAACAACACTTATATATAACTTTAGTCATAATTTAGCGGTACTGGATTAACGGTGATTGTCTGATTATCTTCTGAACTGTTGGCTTGTTGGCAGTTAGTCTATTTGTCTGACAGCTCATCTTCTATGAACACTTCAGACTTCACTGTAGCAATGTCTCCATGTTTCCAGATCCCAGCATTTGACTTGGTCAGTGCAACGTTATCATAACTAATAGAAATAATGGCCAGAACTATTAACATGAAGCACAAATTGTAGTAAACCATAATTTTCTTTTAATGGGCTGTTTTCTTTGCATGCCACATGTGGCACGGCACGAATTGCCTCCTTTGTGTGTAACAATGGCCCTCTCTTGTCGCACAGGCACAAAGAGAGCAGCATCTGTCACCCCATATTGACACATGCCAAAGAGCACTCTATTTAGATGTGATTAATGAAATAAACAGTGGTTGCTCTGTTTTATACAACCACCTGCCATAAAGAAGGATTATCAACCATGTTTGGAGTATTTCTTAAAAATCTGTCTGACTCTATCCACAGTAACATGTCTCTCAATAAATCTCCCTTCAGTATGAGTCAGCTTGGATGGATGAGGATCCTGATGGAAACCACTTTGATGGTATACAGAGTCAATGGGTAGCTTGTAATTGCTTGTTAGGTACTTATCTGAACAGAGAGTAAACAGTCTTGGTATGCTGATGGCTAGACAAATGGTTTCAGCCTGAGCACTCATTAACTCACTGATATAAGCACAGTTTCTGGTGGTAACATGGAGAATAAAGGTAAAAAGCCATGTTCATTCATTTAAGATTGTTATTTTAGACCTGGATACTTTCCTTCTGTAAAATGAAGTTTTTGTTCCCTGCATGCGTGTTCTGGGTGTTTGTATGTTTGTGCATTAGGGGTTGGGGGTGGTCACTGACTTTCTCATCAGACTCAGGGGCATGTAAAATGTTTGAAGTGTGTGGTGCATTGCCACAGTTTGTATTCGACTAACAGTTTTGCTGCTAGCAGATTATTTTTTATACTTCAAAGATCACATTTCTACTTTATTTTATGGATTCATTTTTCATTTCTTCTGTTGACTGAATATCTGAAAAAAAGTGACAGTGACATCTTCAAAGATATTCAGTTTATCACTGCTATCCAAATCAAAGAAGCTGGAATAAAAGACCTTTTGACTATCTTGTTTGAAAGATTCTTTTAAACAATTAAGTGATTCTAAAAACTGTATGTTCATTTTCCGATGATCGGCTAATTGGTTAATCACGTAATTATGTGAACCCCAAAAAATGTCTCTGAAATGTTCTCACCAGGCCAAGAGGAAAGAAGTGGAAGTTGTAACTGTGCTGTTTTAGTGAGCCTTTGACCTGATAAGGCAGTGGGTCGCTGAGGGGTCAGCGTCGTGTTGCAGAGGGGCACTGCAGCTATCTGAGACTGTCAGCAGACACCACATTAACACTGAGTCGTAAAAACGGTGCAAACTGAGGAACCTCCTCTGCAAAGGTTTTAGATTTAAAGCTGTGATGAAGCACCTCAGATAATACGTTTAGTAAAGAGAATCATCAAGTGTCCAAAGATTGTCTTCTACCTCCTGGAAATATCAATTTAATCCAAAAGATGCTAATTCCACCCATCCATTTGTTCATGCATCCAGTTCAGGTGAAAATTGCATTGCCAGAATCAGGACATCTGATATGTGGCAGTTATGTGGCACTAAGTGTAAAAGTTTGATCTTCTCCTGACTTGCTGCTACTACTTACACGTGTATGTGGTAAAACGTGTGTGTGTGTGAGGTGTGAGTGTGTGTGGTGGGGTCATCTTGCTTCACCGTGGAATTGAGGGGTGGGTAAGGCCATGAGTCAAACCCTCAGATCTATTTCAAGCAGAGACACCGCTCTATCTCTGCCTCCTGTTCCTTTCCTTTACTTTTACTCTCAAATTTTGGAGTCAAACTGACTGTTTAATGTCCTCACTGACTAGAGTGAGCAGTTTATTTTCTGCTGGAGTGAGAGAAGTTGTGTGAAATGAGTGCCAAGTTAATAATAAGACATGAGCTCGTGCCAATACATAGACAGTTTCCCAGTTCGGTGTTTGTAAATGGATACGAGCAGGAGCATGTTTGGACTCTGACATACAGCAACACAAAGAGACAGCTTGTTCATTTTATGAAATAATTAAGAGTTGTGTCAGAAAATCATAATGCTTTTATGGTACTGTCTGACCACATAGGTCCTCACATGCATACACGCTATATATACACATTAACCGTTTGGTTCATTCAATCCTACAGCCCTCTTCTCATACTTTAGACCAAGAAACTTCATTTATTCATGAGGGATCACAGCACCCACAAAGAGTCATGTTTCCACTCCTACAACCCAACACCAGCAAGCTGATACACTGTTCACAATACTGCGAGTCACAAAATAACAAGGGAGTCACTTTACGGCTCATGCATTCCTTCACTCACATGCATGCACACACACGCGCACACACACATACACACTCACGCACACACACGCACATACACATCTATAGTGCATGTGCGTGTGATGGAATAACTACTCAGTGTTTATTGCAACATCAGTTGAAAGCAAAAATCTGCCCCATTTGGAGAAAATTTTCATTAACAAGATCAAAAGTATTTACTGAAATACTGAATTTGGACCTGAGGCCTACATGTGTGTTTCACTTGACATAAAAAGCCTTACCAACTCTGCCTGGTAAAGACACTCATTTTATCAGATGTTGTCAACACCCTGCAAGGTTGATCGGGCCGGAGCAAAGATGGAGTGTTACCTTTGTGTTTCTGGGGAGGATTTCAGTGGGTGTCACACAACAGCTCTCTGTCTCTTTAAATCTCTTTGTCTTTCACACCCGGGCCAACCTCACACAACCACTCAAATCAAATCAAAAAAATCCCAAAGGACTCTGCTCTGGGACGGGGGAGTGCCCCTTCTCTTTCTCTCTGGGATGGCTACCGGCTGAGTCTAATAAAGGCCTTTGTTATGCTGGCCTACTGCAAATCTCTGTTGTTAAGCACAATGGTAAAAGGAGCACCAAAATGTGAAACACATGCATGCTCTTTCAATCACACACAGATTAATTATTGATTTCAAACAAAAATATAAAAGCAATCACATGAGCTCAGGCAATTTCAAGATTCAAGAATGTATTGTTATTACATCATGTAATCATTGTCAGTGAAATTCTTAAATCTCTTGCTCCATACAACAATACTCACAAACATTAATAAGAATTTATGGTTGTCAAAATGATTCAATACTAAAAAAAACAGCTCTGTGTCTAAAATGTCATGAATTTCTATTTTACCTGTGTCCAGGCACACAGGTTGAACAGGTGCATATCTGCTTGGATACTGTATACAGTGTCTTAACAACAGCACATTTAAAGTGACAGCTAACTCTGTGCAGATTGCCAGAGTGCACAGTTAAGTCCCAAGAAACAGTTTTATGGTTTTCTCAAAAAAAACAATATCAATCCTTCATTAATCAAATCAAGCATCACAGGCTCACTTACTTCCGTCACTTGAGTTTCAGATTTTGAAACCACGTTGTCAGCTCCCTCACAGAATCTTTCCTTTACTTTCACCAGAGCAGCAGTCCTTTGGGTGCTGGACGTCCATCGCACGGGGCTGAAAAAATCAAATCAAGTCAGTGATAGTCCCAGCAGTGTGATCAGAGGAAGAGAGAACGTCCCAACAACTTCACTGGTGTGGGCAAGCACCCACCACTACATCAAGCACAGTGCCTTTTCAAATGACTACTACTAGTGTGGGACACCAGGATTTGGGAAAACCTGGAACGGATTTCAGAAGTGGACTGCTTTTCCAAGAGAGAGCGAAGGAGGTGGTTTGCTCATTCATTGAGTCCTTCCACTCACATGTGGGAACTGAAAAGAGGAGACAGGCAGAAACATTACATTCATGAACATGCACATAAAGATAAACCTCTATAAGCTGCTATGTTTATTATCCTTTTTTAACCTCTATGACAATACCATCTATTCTTCCTTTTAATAGAATAATGAATCATGAACATAAACATCCATAACCTCAACAAACTGTCTTATAAACAATAAACTTACAACTAAACACCTTCTGTATATACTGTGTAAATAAAACTATATCTGTATATCTATATATCATGTACATAAGCTCCATAAATGCACCATTTCCACTGATCACTTTAAACTGTGTTATGTTATGTTATGTCAT
>JBAJHX010000049.1:9238798-9261872 GCA_037176925.1 Amniataba percoides | reverse complement strand
TTTATTTATTTATTTACTTTTCTATTTGTTCTAGTACAAGAGGGTACTGTAAAATACCGGAGTCAAATTCCTTGTATATGCTCACATACTTGCCAAATAAACATGATTCTGATTCTGATTCTGAATAAAATCTAAATTATATATCTGACACTGTAACTATTTAGTTCCACCATTCATTGTCATTTTTTTAGAAATTGCCCTCATAACTCAGATGAAGCTCCAACAAATGTTTTAAATGCTGCCCATGCTCCTTTTAACCATTAAATGAAATAGCTGCTTTAAGATTACAAAGAGGACAAATGGTGAGTAATATATTGTAAAATATACTGTATAGCACCTGGCAAAGCAAAACATTGATGCCCACATGTCTCCAGTCAAATACAGATCACTGATTGCACTCAAAGAAAGAAATTCCTCTCAGCACAAGTGTCAAATTATTATCTGTGTTGTGATTTAAAAAAATGCAGTCACACTGGATATTACAAAGACGTCTGACTCTCCTAAACCTCTTTTGTGAACAGCGCAGATTCTCTGTGATCTCCAGCTTCTGAAACTCTGCCTTCCCCCCTTGTTGTCTGTCTCAGCCGTGGTTTCCCTCCCACTCCTCCCTCGGTGACAGTTCAAAGTCTGGCAGCAACAGCCATCAAGCTGAAATGCACCTTACAATTTAAACCAGCCCACCAATCACGAGCCTCTGTGGCCGTAACAGTCGCTAGTAACATTTGCACAACAAAAGAGAGCTGATTCATCACCCCCCTCTCCTCCCCCTCGCCTCCCCTTTCCTTCACTGCCTTTCCCTTCCACTGTGACTCCTCCTCTCCTGCCTTTGTGCTCAGACCCAAAATCCCCTTCTACCCCTGTGACCCTCCTCCCATTTCCACTAATCTCCTTGCCCCCATTGGATTGACTGGTTCAGTGCTACCTCTCACCACACCGAGACCCCCCACCCCTCACCCTGCACCCCACAAAACACTCATCACTGGCCTCCTTTGCAGGCCCTCCTCCTCCTCCTCCTCCTCAGCCTTGTATGGATGAAGCATGGCTAAAAACGATAGCACATGGACGCACAAGGTGTAATTTTGGCAGTGGATTAGTAACTGCAAACAACAATGACAATGATCACGTGAGCGTAATCCTGGATCCACACAGGATATTTGCTTTTTCGTTATCAGATGTTGGGTGTGCACCCATTGAAACAAAATCAAAAAATAAAATCATCTCTTGCTTATTTATTTGAGTAGATTCAATTAAATTCAACAATATAATGATACGAAATCAAGGGCAGTTTAAAGGCTGGGTCTCTTGTACTTTCTCTGCGCTAAAATACTCTAATGTCCTGGTCACATTACGGCTAAAAGGCCCCTCTTTACAGGTACTTAAAGACCCCCACACATACACACAACATGTAAGGCTCCCATGGGGTTTGAGGGCGGCCAATATAGAGTTCAGCCTTTGCTCCGCTTTGTATTTCACATTTGGTGTTTCTATAGCAACAGTGATCTCAGAGAGGGACAAGTGGACCCCCCCCCCTTCATTTTGAACACCATTAACATACCCCGCCCCCGTCTTGTGTTTAGTGGGGTGTCCCACACACAACAACAACGAAGTCTTTGGTTTTAAAGGGGGAAGTGAAAGCAGAGGGATTAGTATCAAGAGTGTGAGACAAGCTTTTAAATCATTTCAAACTTCTGTGAAATACACTCAAGAAAATAAACCATAACCCCCAACAGCTGTAATAAGGAATGTAAGGTCAAAATTAATGCCCTTGCTTTTTTGTAGTAACACTTTTTATAGCAGCACCTATAAAAAAAGTGACAGATAGGTGATGTAGCAAGACTCCTTGTAAATGTGTCAAAACACCAGTTGGCAATAACAGGTGTGCGTTATAAATAAACCAGATTGTCACAATTTGACTATTTCAAGTTCAACAACAGCTCCGTCTTGGAACAGTCAGTCACACAGAGCGAGACAGAGAGCATCACGTCCTCTTACAGATCCTTCTCATTAGTCTGAATAAAGCGTTCTCCCTGACGGCCTTGGAGGCCCTCTCCCATAGGCTGTCCTGCTTCCACAGTCCCAGCCCCTTCCTCTCAGCTTTGACCTCTGCCCTGTGCAGCCGTCTGTGGAGACGCCAGTAGAGGCGAGAGTCAGGCAGGACTCCGACAACGGGCGCTGTGCGAGCCAGACCGAGCCTGAGGAGCTCTTCATTCACACAGAAGCTCCACATCGACCCCTGCTGGGCATGTGAGGGGAGACAGGGAAATGTTTAATGGACTATAAGCTCCAATCAGTCTGTCATTAAGTGTACAATTACAACAAATCACAACAAATAAATCATTGTTTTTTTCACTAATACCCACTCCTCCTTCCCCCCTCCCCCGACTGAGTTATCTGATGCCTCACCTTGCTTTGAGATACTAAACAGTGAATTTTGTCGTCCTCTCGGCTGATAAGTTTTAACCAGACTGTTTGAGCAGGAGTCAGGTTCTTCTGCAACCATGCGCTGCCCTCTGGAGTCAGCTCCACTCCTGCAAGATGCACCAGCATCGGGGACATGCACACACCTAGAAAGGTCCAAAATGGGGGCCATTTACCATATGTACTATTTACGTTAGAGTAAAGGTTATAGCCGACCTGTGGAGTTACACACACTTAAAATAAAAACAAGTAAAATAAAATACTTTGATTACGATTAGATCCAGGTATAGGATTAGATACAGATACCTTTTCCAGACTTTTTTGATCTTCTGCTGATGTGATACCGTATACCTTTTTCATTATCATTAGCTAAATTGTTCAAATATTGTTTAAATAAACAGAGCAGCACAAGAACTTTGTGGACACAAAATGGTCTAAAACTGGTAAAGATATAGCTTCAAGTCTGCAACCATTCAACCAACAAACTAAACATAACAAATCTGACCAGACGTTTGATGCCAGTTTCCATGACAAACAGGTTTTCAGTATTCATTCGTGAAGATGCATTTCACTTGGAACCAAACAAAAGTTTTGAGATATCAAAATTCAACATCTAGACCTTAATGTGACTTAGACTTAATAAAAACACTGGCCAGCACAAGGTTAGGGTTTAACAATGGGCCTAACAGCTTTAAAATGTGGGAGGTCATGTGGGACAAGGGTAATATTTGAAGTAGCTAGATGAGAACCAATCTGTTCATGAGTCCTTCACACTGAAGCTGCTGATGGAGCACTCTATATAAAGCATAAGCTGCTTGATTTTTTTTCCTTGGTGAACACTGGGCTTTGATGACACAGCTAACAAGCTTACCTGTCACTCTCACTCATGAAAAGATGATCAAATGCAACAGAGTCTGACGTTACAAAGGAAAAATGTCACAATGACATTTTTGGTATAATAAGATGAAAAAAGACAAGACGAGCAGTAGGTGGGATTTAAGTTCCTGGCACAGATTCAATATGCTGATTGGACCACTCTTACATTTCAGACTCCTACTAGGTTATTCATATGCGCATGTCTCTGTGAGTTCACTTAAAGGACGCCACACATTACCTTTGTGTTTTGAAAGTAACGGAGAGAGGATCGGCAGATAAATCGGAACATGTTCCACTTCAAGTCCTCTCTCCGTGACTGAATGAACTCTGCCACGAAGGCTGACGTTCCTCTCAATAAAACGAGCGGGGATCTCCGACACAGCTTGAAATTTGGTGATCTGAAGAGGTGGAATGAGATTCAATTCAGTCACATCATACGAGTCTTATAATGTGCAATGCAAGATCTGCAATTTGGTGGGTCAAAAGAAGGAGTGTTTTAGTCTTTATAAGCCTGTTAAGTCTTTAAAAGTCTTTAAAATGTCCACTTTACTGAAATACTGAAATTACTGAGTAGTAGCAGTGATGGAGAGCAGCTAAGGACATTTACACAAGCGCAATTAGAACAATTACACGGTCTCATTGAGACCAATAAAGTTGATCACATCACTCAAATTCTGAGGTCTTTACAGTGTGTTTTTGTTAAAGGAATGAGTGGTTTATGATTTTCTGAAACATTACAAACCATCAGGTCTGCTTTCTTTTCCCAGAAGACTTTTCTGCCACCGCCTTTTATTAAATCAGATTATTTATTTATCACACTGCAATGTAGATTTTATTCTTGCACTTTATATCTATTTTATTCTATTTTAGCTTCTATTTAAGCTGGAAAGATCCAGTGACTGACATTAAATGTGTCTGAGTGGGTTTTTTTTTTTTGTGGCGTATTTCTTTTCATATTTGACTTGATGCTTTTGGTGTCTTTTATGAAGTCCACTGAATTGCCTGGGTGTTGAAAATTGCCTCAAATATAATTTTGTCATGCCTGTCCTTGAGTATTTTCAGTCTCTGCTACTTTATCCTTCTAGTCCATAAAAAGTGGAAAATTGTATGTTTACTCTGCGAAACATGTATTTGGCACTAGTTCATAGTTGTTTTACACAACATGATCCAAAATGCAATGTGCTTACATGACATGATACAGTATTCATTATTATACCTTTAATAGCAAACAAACTATCTAAAGATGGCTCCACATTGATGCAATAAAATCCTGTAAATGTATTTGTGATAGAAGCAGAATTATATAATATTCTGTGACACTTTTACATTTGATACTTTAAATACACTGAGCTGATAATACTTCTGTACTTTAACTTTTGAATTCAGGACTTTTACTGGTAATCGAGTGATTTTAGACCATGGTATTTCTACTGTTACATGAAGGACCTGAACACTTCTTCTACCACTGAGTATAAGTTTTGAAAATGTCACCTGACACAAGATAAGGAAGCTATAATTTCATTTAATGTACATCTCTTACTACGGCTGAATCTCTAATCACATCAACATTTGAGGGTCCCCGTGCATCTTACCAGTCTGATACTCCTTGCTATTACAACGACACCAACAACTGCCAGGCCGGTGCTTATGCTCTGTGTGAGAGATAAAGAGAGCAGTGAGGGGTTGAGATCTGACAGGATGACAGTGACACCACCAACCCGGCTGAGAGACTCTGACAGACATCAGGGTGACACAGGGGGCATCACAAACATCCACTGGGGGCAACTGCTGATACTGACAGGGGGAAAAGTGGTGAATTTTATACCAAACACCATATGCCTCCACCTTTTTTTTTCACCAATAAAGTAGTTTTACATTCAATGCAGGTGCATCTCATGCTCTGTGGCAATGAGGTGTCGCACATTCATGCACCATCAGCCAGCTGCAGGTCACACAAAGGAGCCTCCTACCCGCACAAGAGTCAAATTATCATCTGCGAACTGAGAAATCGCAGACACGACGTTGTGGGACGGCCGGTTTCCACAATCTCTCTCCTGCCTGCCCGTAAACCTCCCTTCAGTTTCTGTTTCTCCTGAAGTCTCCGGCATGTTGTTGACATTTTCTTTCCGCCTGTGACGCTCCGCCTGTGACGCAATGACGCGGCAGTGACGCAGGGACGCGCCTGTGCAGAGTCTCCGCCCTGCGGCCCGACTCGCACATGACAGGAGGGGCTGCCCGGCGTTATGAAAGCCACAAAATGTGCAAGAATGTGCCTGGTTTTTTTTTCTTTCTTTCTCTGTCTTTTTTAATCTATTTATTGTGCTGCTTTAAGCATGGAGGGGCAGAAGTTGTTTGTGCACACTGCAGCTGAGAGTCCTTGAATCACTTTAACAACAGAAAACGAATCCTCCCGGGATCATCTTTATGTGCACAAGTTGACCCAGAAAACCTCTTATCTGCAGTTTAATTCAATGCACAAAGCAACAAAGCTCAGTCTGAGAACAGAAGCCTACTCTGAATACATATATACATATTTATGATCATTTTTATACATCCCTCAGGCCACAAAACTTTTGAATTGATAATAATAATTATATTCAACAATTAATATTTCATTTCATTTGTTACCCACTGCTTTATATATATTTGCATCTCTTGATATTGTTTACATCTCCTCTTAAATATATACATATAATAGGCTACAATGTTTATTACAACCATTATGCCTCCATTTTACCACTTCAGCACATCTGCCTCAATGGTATTATATTTCCATTCATATTCTATTTTTTATAATTTATTTCAGTTTTATATTCTATTTCATGTACTATATTCTACTATTCTATATTCAACTTTTAGCAACTTTTATTTGTATGATTTAGTTTTATATTTCATTTTATGTACTATTCTATTGCCATTTGCCATATTTTGAACTTAAGCAACTTTTACTTGTGTGATTTTTTTTTTTAGTTGGAGAGAACAAATCTTCCTCCACATTATTATATTTATATATTTCTATGTGTTTTGCATTTCTGTTTATATTCTATTTTATATTTTAATATTTTTATTTTAGTTTTATATTTCATTTTGTGTACTTTATTGTAATCTTATTTTGAACTTTTGTCATTTTTACTTGCACTGTTAAAGGGAGCACATCTGCTTCAACAGAATTATATTTCTATATTTCTATTCATATTATATCACATATCTTAAATATTTTATTCACATATTATATTATTCTACAATATCTGATTTTTTTTTGTTATTCTTTTTTCTTTCAGCACATTTTTAATCACTGTTAGGGGAAGCACATCTGCCTCACCAGTATCATATTTCTATATTTCTATCTGCATTACAATTAAATTTATATTCTGTTTTTTATATTTGACAAATTTAGTCATTTTGTGATTGTGAGTGATTTTCTTTCAATACATTTTTAAGATAGAAAACATCTGCCTCAAAAGTATTATATTTTCAGATATTTATTAATATTCTGTTAAATATTTTATATTTTACTTTATTTTAGAACTTAGGTCATTTTTTACTTGTGTCATTTTGTTTCAGCACGTGTTTTAGTATAGTCAGAAGGAGACTGTGACTCATAAAATGTCATTGCCAGCTGCTCCATGACATTGTTATGCACATGGCAAATAAAAAATCTTGCAAAAAAGAAAGAAAAAAAAAACAATTTTATTGAACCAATCTTCACATATTTTATTTAATGTGTCGTGCATCGGATGTGTTGTACAGTGAAGCTCTCCTGGCAGCACAGCCTGACTGACTTCTTGCCTTGTGTGTGTGACAGATGCGGCGTAGCTCTCATCTTGTAAACTGTGAAGTCATGGAGCCACTTGAAGACGGAGGACGCCCCCATTACCGCAAATTGGCCAATGGGAGCTGAGAGGCAGAGTTGTCCTCCTGGCCGCCATTAAAGAATTCAATCCATGAACTGAAATAATGGAAATCTGCAGGAGCCAGGGAATCAGACAGAGACACCAGTAGCCGATGAGTAGCCTCGCTGATTCGGGTGTTTTTTTTATTCTTGAGTGACTTTTTTTCTTTTTGTATTATTTTAGCTATGGCGGAGCACCGCGGCGGTTTTAGCGAGAAGGAGGGGGGCAGCTAATTGTTTTATTTAGCTGGCGAGCTAGCTCTGGTATGTTAGCTTTTGTGCTAGCAGGCTAGCAGAGATCAGGGGGAGGGGAGAGTTCCTCTGCTTTGAAATTGTTTCAGATCAGCTAGCCAGCTTTAGCATTAGCACTGAGCTTTTTTTTAGAAGGTGAAGTTTTGTTTTTAACTTTTAGAGCGCTTGTTATTTTTAGATACTACCACCGCGCATTTATATAACTAGTTTAGTTTCTATTTTACCCCCAACACAACCCCCCTTCAGTGGTATATGTTAGCGCTGGTTGTTTTAATGTGAAGGTGATGTAGCAGCGGCTAACCCGGAGCAGACAATACATTTCAGTTAGGATTGATGAGCGGAGGAGCTGCCCGACTAACGTTCGCGTAGCTGCCGGGCTGGCGTTGCCTAGCGCCGGGGAGAAAGTTCCCCCGCGGTCGGTGGCTCGGAGGCTCGGTGGGTCGCCGCTCGCTTACTTGCTAGCAAGTTGCCCAGCGCCTTAACGGGGTAACTACAACCGAGCTCCGCCTCGCTAAAAAGGAGACCAGCTATCGATGGTGATTGAGACAATGGACTTTAACGCTACAGCCGCGCAGTGAGAAGGATGAGTTCGTGCTTTGTACCAAACGGGGCCAGTTTGGAGGATTGCCACTCCAACCTCTTCTGCCTGGTAAGACTTTAACACCCCCCTCCTCCTCTTCACCCCCCCCCCTTCAAAAAAATACTGCTGCTCCCCGGAGCTAGCTGCTGTTAGCCGGGCTCACTCAGGCCGGAAAGCCATCTTGGCTAATCAGGCAACAAGCTTTGTAACGTCAGCTGCAGACTGGCGTGAAAAAGGCATCGGGGCCTGCAGCTTGCAAAATCGTGATCGCAGCTAACTTTCATAACAGCACACACGAGCTGCATGCAGGATGGGTATATTAAAAAAAGAGAAAGTGCACCAGCCATTTTTATTGTAGCTTAATCGTGTGTTTGGGTGCAGAAATGTATGACATGGTGGTAACAGGTAAATCCAACAGGCGAATTGTTGAGATCATGTTAGCTTATTTTTTTGTACAGTTTAAAGTGACACTGTGAAATTAAATGATACACTGGCAGATAAGTCACATAGTTGGTGTTTGTAAATGAGATCAGCTGCTCTGATTTTACACTGGCTTAAAGTGGTGCGTCACTAGTTGTTAATAACTGCTGAGTAAATTGCTGCATGACAGTTACGTTTTCAGGCATGATTGTAGTGTCACGTGTTCAAAGTAGTGCAAAACTTTCTAAGATGTCAGCAAGTCTCAGTTTTTAACTTTTTATCATTGTTAGAGTTTTTTCTACAGGACAGACTGTCTCAGTACTGTGTATGCAGGGGAATAAAACATTCACAGAGTTATGCGGGCAACAGCCAATGATTGACTTAATGCTGCTGGTAATTAATTCTCATGTTGTTTTTCCCTTTCTCGTTTAGGCTGATCTGACTGGAATAAAATGGAGGCGTTTTGTGTGGCAAGGACCCACCTCTTCGCCCATCCTTTTCCCTGTGACTGAAGAGGACCCTATCCTGTGTAGTTTCAGCCGATGCCTGGCAGCAGATGTGCTGAGCGTGTGGAGGAGGCACCACACCCCGGGTCGCAGAGAGCTCTGGCTTTTCTGGTGGGGAGATGACCCCAGTTTTGCCGAGCTTATCCACAATGAGCTTTCAAGTAAGTGCAGCACCTCCGTTTTCTTTAGACTCACAATGCAGATGTTTGATTATCACAACATTAGAATTGGTCACACATTTTGTTCCCTTACATACATGGCCAACATGATTTTACATCCGCTCTAAATTATATGTTTTTGTCATACAACGTGAGCAGTTGGCAGTTCTTTGGAATCGGCACTATTGTAGATATTAAAAACAAAAATTAAGAGCGATTTGATTGATGTTATTACAGGTACTTTCTAGAGCTGCTGTGTTGACAGAGAATTGCAGGTGAAAAAATTGGTCCATTTGTGGAAACACCGTTCATGTTTAAACACGCTCAGTTTTAGATCATGATGCCAACCATCTAAATTGCGGCAAAGAGCTTTAATGCAGTTTTAATGATAGAAAGTCTGATGATGATAAGTTATGATAGTCTACCTGATTTGTGGCTAGCAGGTCTGTCAGTGTCTCTAAAGCCTTGTGGAATCTGTTGGCTCACCGCCACAGAGCTACAGACTTGCATAGCAGCATAAGAGCAAGCCATTGTGCATCACATGATGCAGTCTTGACTTTTTTGGATGCAGGGTTTGTCCCAGCTGTGTTAATAATTACACATCAAAGAGTATTTTTTGGATACTGCCACACTGACCAGGTATTTAGTCTCATGTCTCGAGCAGGAAGCACGTGTTGCTTAAAATCTTAGCTTGTAAACTTAGATTTAATCATCATCATCATTGAAATATACTTTTTTTTTGAACATGTTACTGCATTATAATAAATAATGAGTGTTGAAATCAGATTGTTTTCATATGTTAAATTGTGTCACTTAAGTTTTTGCTGTCATCAGTTGTTTACAAACCAAACTAAGTCTCCCCAGAATATAAAATCCAACTAACGGAACACACTTTACAATTAACACGACACAGTTTTCTTGATCAGGAAGAAGAGAGACTGGTGTTAAAAGCAAATGGTTTGATTGTATATTTGCCTTGTTTCAGGTGAGGAGGATGGCGAGTGGGAGAGCGGCCTGTCCTATGAGTGTCGGACCCTCCTCTTCAAGGCGATCCATAACCTGTTGGAGCGCTGCCTCATGAACCGCGGCTTTGTTCGCATCGGCAAGTGGTTCGTCAAGCCATACCAGAAGGAGGAGAAGACCATTAATAAAAGGTATGTCCTGTTTCCTGTCAGCAGACAACAAAGTTATACGACATGCCATAAATTGTCTAATTAAAGCCAACACTCGGCTAATGGTCAGGTCGCAACTTATTGCTGGGGTGTGTTCTGTTTGAATCTCGGTGAGTTACTGTTACATCTACCTATGTATCGGTACAACAACATGCTCTGATGTCTGCTGCTCTGGATTTCTCTTTATGACAGAAATAATGTTCGCACTCATGACTTATTCTCCTGTTAACACTTCCTGCAAATTTTTCACAATAAAATTCTTCTAATCAAAAAGGAGGCGATAATGCTGGAAGGTTTTTATAGGATTTTCTAGGTGTTATATAGGACATTTTCTAGGTGTTAATAAAAGAAGTTCAGAGGTCAGAAAAGAGTATTGGCCAGTGAAGTTAGTGATAGCAATGCTATGATATCAACAAATGTAGCCGCAGTGAAAGTCCTCTCTACCATACAAAGGTCCAGCCACAAGCACAAGGCGATTTCTGTATTGCACAAAAGAAGCAGCACAAATGCAGATCATAAATATGGCAGCAAAACAGGATGTCATTAATTGTACTCATGCTGAACGTCTGAACATCAGTGTGTATTTGGTATCAGAGTGTTGGTCGAGATTCGCAGCATATGAGGGTTGGTTCTGTGTTTTAAAAGTAGTTGGATTTGATGTGATTGTGACATGTTTGTGCAAGAAGCTTTTATGCTTGTTAAAGACAGATAAATATGAGTGTTACACATTTATATATTGTAGCGTGGGAAGCCTCATTGTTGTGAAAGTTGTGCTTTAAACTTTCTGTAATCAACCCTGACCTCTGTTGCCTTTTTAATTTTAAGAATTCGCATTTGCGTTTTAACTGGAGAAATGTTGTGAAGAAAAGTATGTTGTTATAAGCTAAGAGCTGTTTCTGGAAATGAGACATTGTCTTCTTTATAGAAGAAAAATGGCATGAACAAACACACACAAGGACACAAGGACTTTCCTTAAGCAGAGAAACCATGACATTAGACTGACTTCATACCTGCTGCTCTGATTTGATTCCTGTAAGGTTTTCTATTTCGAGGTTTTATGTCCTTCCAATAAAACATTTACAACTACATCTATTTTGCTTAGAGCCACCAAGACCTTGCAATATTCAGAGTAGTTTTGTGGAATTAAATCAGATGTATTCATGTGATGAAGTATGACAAGATTATCACAATTTTCTAATTACATCATCAGCATGACACATTTCCCGCTCAGTTTCATAATGTGAGAAGCATGAAGCAATAGTCATTCAGCATGTTGCATACTTTCTAAATCAGTTTGGACCTTTTTAAGGGAATAACGCAGCACTTCCACAGTAATATTTAATCTCCACACCCCTACTTTTCCCAAACTCCAAGGTAAAACTGCTCCGTGTTTTTGTTGTTGTAGAAATACAAGCTTGAGGTGAACCAGCAGTAGCACATAAATAACTGTCTGCTTCGGAGTGGCGCTCTGTGCAGCTGTATTTCCTTACCTAACGCACATAAGGGTGGTGACATAGATTTAGCGCCCTCCCCTCTTTGCTCTTGAATGAGGGGGCTGGTGTATCCTGGAGTTCCCTAACAAGCTAATTTGAGCCTCTGCTTTTTGGCCGTGCTGATCCAAACTGACTTGTGTTTGATGCACAGCCCTTTGGCTCGCCTCCCTTTGGCAGCTTTGTCAGTGGTTTCAGAGAGTTTTAGCAGCCACATAAAAGGGTTGTTGCATAGAGCAGGAGGTGATTTCTCGCTTGTTGGTAATTCAGCTCCTGTTTTTACATAAAGATGTCTACAAGTGTGTGTTTTTGTGTGTTGAGGCAGCAGCGCAGCACCTCTTAACAGAAGAGTCTGGCAGTCTCGCTGTCGCCTGCCCTCTCTGGCTGGTAAACAGGCCAGTCTTTGGAAAATGCTGAGTGTGCACTGTGGTTTTACAGCAACCATGTCAACAAGGACTATTTTAGTGCATTTCGCCGCCTGGCCTTCCAGAAGTAGTTAGAAAATAAATATGAATATTGTTTTAACATTTCAGGACTATAATAATCTCCCGTGTGTATTTTTTGCTCCTATGTTTGCCCGTGCATTGCGAGAGGGTTTGATAACGATTTAGGCGGTGTGTGTATACGCGCGCATGCATACGTTCACCATCAGGCTTTTATGTCTTGATCTGTGGAAGCAACAGTTGTCTACTGGAAGCATGATATGGATCAAAATACCCAGCCATAAATGAAAGGAATTGTACTTCTCTCATAATCTCCACCCTCTTTAGTCCTCCCTTTTTTAAAAGTCATTCCTAAACAATGACTGATGGACAGTATACTAATAACCTCAATAGCCTGCAGCAGGTTTGGGTGCTGAGTCAAGTGTTTTTTTGAAACTTAACGATGTGGTTAAGCTTGAGAACAAATCTCTCTTTAAACATAATAATGGCTACTTCTGTCTGTGACTCCCCTTGCAGCGAACACCTGTCTTGCGCATTCACCTTCTTCGTGCATGGTGACAGCAACGTGTGCACGAGTGTGGAGATCGCTCAGCATCAGCCCCTCCAGCGGTTGAGCGAGGAGCATCTCAGCCTCGCCCAGCAGAGCTCCAGCCCTTTGCAAGGTAGGAGTATACCAGGCTTGAAAAAAGCTTTGTGTCCTTGAATATGTTCTCCTTTGGATTTATTTGTTTGAGTTATCTTACATAAGTACTGCTTCTCCTCCTTGTCCTCCAGTCATCCTGAGTCCATATGGCTTAAATGGGACCCTCACCGGTCAGGCTTTTAAGATGTCAGACCACCCTACTCAGAAGCTCATAGAAGAGTGGAGGCAGTTTTATCCCATCAGTCCCAACCCCAAGGAAGTCCAGGAAGACAAAATGGAGGATACAGACTGGGAAGATGACTCCCTGGCAGCTGTGGAGGTCCTTGTTGGTAAGACAGCGTGATGTTTAAATAAAGCTTGGATGTTTGTTGTGCTGAACTTTGTATGTTAGTTGAATGTAAAAGTATCACTTAAGTAATATGATACATTTTACTTTACTTGGTACAGATACGGTGGGGAAGTTAAAGAAAATGGCTTAATATTGGTATTACTGATAAATAATACATAGTGTCTCATAAATTAAAAAGTATATAGAATACCATACCCTTTAATAAATGAATTTGCTGAAAATCAATACATGGCTGCAACAGAGCTCAAAAGGGTATAAAGAAATGCTGGAAAGTCTCAGTGTTGCCTCTTCTAGTTATGTTTCTACCAACAATTATGAAAAGGTGAACAAATGGTTTCTCTGCATTTACAGTACAGTCAGAAGTTGTTTTAAATAAACAATTGTATTTGTTTGGTTGCAGCGGGAGTGAGAATGGTTTACCCTTCCTGCCTGGTGCTTCTCCCCCTGTCGGACCTCCCTGCTGTGGTCCCTCAGGGCTCAGCCAACACCTCAGGAAGCCTGTGTGGTACTCAGCAGGGCCAGGCTGCTCATCGAGATCCTGCCATGTCCTCTGTCACTCTGACTCCACCAACGTCACCAGAGGAGGCTCAGACTGGTAAGATTGGAGCTGCACATTGTCCAGAACATGCATCAGACTTTATTTCTGCAAGATACTGAAACCGCATTTGTTTCTGTCTTTCTTTCCCTCCACAGAATATCAGCCTACCCAGAGGTGGCTCAAGTTGACCTCTGCATCCGATGGCTACAGCTCTAACAACAGTCTTCATGGGGGCAAAATCCCTCGCGGGCTGGCAAGCCAGATGGTGGAGTCTGTGTGGCAGGAGTATAACATAAACCGTACAGGGCACAAGTATGTTTTCGTGTCTTCTGGTTCTCTAAAGTTGCATTTCCACTAGAATAGGTGCATCTGTGTTGACTGATAAAGTGTCTGTTTTTCTTTTTCTTTAATAGGAGGAAGTTTACAACCTTGACCAACGGAACCTGTGAGGAAGAGTCAGATAAGTCTGGACTCTGGGATTTTGTGGAGCCCACTCACAGGCCTCAATGCAACTGTTCACGGTATGGTGAATGGAATCCAATGATTTTTGATGGTTTTTGGTGTTTTTTAAAAAAAAGTGTCTAGTAAGCATCTTTAATTTTTTTTCCGCATAGGCATAAAAGTCAGAAACAGCGATCCAGCAGCACCTCAGGACACCCACCTTCATCAGGCCAGCCTGCCCAGCCAGCCCCCAAGCACAAGCTGGGTGAGAAGCTGGAAAAGGGGGAGAAGCAGCAGAAGAGGCCACAGACGCCTTTCCACCACCGCAACTCTGTGAGCGAGGAGCAGTCTCTGGAGCCGCAGACCCAGAGGCTTTGTCTAAGATCCCAGGAGGAGGGCTCATATCCCAGCCTGCACCACGTGGACACGGTGCCCTCCAAAGCCCCCACGCTGCACACGCACGGTCCCCCCGCAGACCTCGTCGGATCCCCGCCCCCACCTCCTCTCAGCCCCCACCCCTGTGATCACGGAGATGGTGACATGACTCCAGGTGGTATGAAGAACTCTTCCACGCCCATTCACCAACCGTTCTATCCGCCATCAGTGGAGCCCTGTCTGGTGCCGCAGAAAAGCTCATCTGAGGAACCTCAGCTGGAGAACATGCCCATGCCCCTTCCCTTCCCCCCAGCCTACAGTGAAACCCTGGAACCCACTGTTTATGTGGGTTCAGCCATCAACCCCAATGAAGACTCCACTCACAACCCTTGGAAGTATTTCAACCTGCCCAGGAAGAAGGCCTCCAACTTACCGACACCCCAACTACCTGTGGATAAGATACGAGATGACTCTGGGGGTGTCGGAGGAACAGAAAGTGTAGTGTCTGTCACTGAGTAAGTATTTAATTTCTCAACCTCAGCTGCATTAAAAGTAGTTTTGCTTTTTTTATTCGAACAGCATGCCTGAATCTGTCTGAGCATGTTTGCACAATTCCTTACCTCACAGGTTGATGTCGGGATCGTCGCAGCCCCTCAAGGTGTCCCAGGAGCTGGTCAAGACTTATGCCCAGCGGAGAAACAGCCATCTTGCCTCCGCCACAGGAGACGGAGAACACGGTGATGAGCCGGACCCTTATGCCTTCGTAGAGGGGGATGAGGAGTTCAGCTTCACAGAGAAGAAAGACAAGCCTGGAGCTGAGAGAGAGGGCAACAAGAAAAACAAGGTTGGTCCCCAACTGGAGTTGATTATACCAAGTTTAGATCCCCTTAAATGACACAAATTCTCACTAAAATATGGTTCTGTTTCCTGGTGAAGCACCAGCTGTAACCTGGGATTTTCAGCATTTGTGCTTGTTTCAAGTTATATGTGACATTTTATTATTATAGTATTTTAACAGCAGAGGACAGTCAGGTTTTGGCTTAGTTTATTTCCCACACAAGCCTTAAGCACTAAATGTCTTTAAGAATTCATCAGATGTTTACTGATATTGTAATTTTGCATGACTGTATATTTCTTCAGCTACAGCTCGTTGTTTTAAGACAGCATTTTGGCCTCTTTTGTTAATTGAAAAAGAATTTTGAAGAGACATTTTTTGAGACTTGGTGTGTAAAAATACCTCCTATGAACTTGTCTTTTTTTTTTTTTTTTTGACCCAGGCGGATGAAGGATCTGGAACTTCAGCAGACGGTGAGAAAACCTTCCCTTTGTCACGTTTGGCCTCTGGGTTTGACATTTAGTAGAATAAACTGTTTTTTGAGTTTTATGTCTCATTCAAGGTTTCCTCCCCATTTCTTCTGTTTCCAGATGGTCAGGGTCCATCAGGTAATAAACCTTCGGCCTCAACCAGCCTCATCCATGAGAACGACTTGGCCGTATCTTACAGTGACCTGGATAAAATCTTTAATTCTGACGAGGATGAGCTAGCAGTAAGTACATTGGTGTGGAGGATTAAATTGTTTGCTGAAAACGTTTACATTGTATACCTGTTGAAACGGTGAAATGAAAAAATGTAATGAGTGAGGATATATTTCCCTGTCTACATAGCCTGGATCCAAAAGAGCTGGAGTTGTTGGCACAGAGGACAAGTTTGGCTGTAAAGACACTAAAGCAGCCACATTGGACCCCCTTTCTTGCATAAGTAAGGAGACGATCATTGTGTGCTTTGTGCGCTGCAGTTTTTTTAAAAGTGTTATTTCACGAGAAGTAATCATGTCTTATTTCTCCAGGCTCAGCAGACCTGCACCAGATGTTTCCCACCCCACCCTCCCTGGAGCAGCAGGGTTACTCTCCAATGAACTCTGGCAGTAAGGATAGCCTGGAAGCAGGGGCGGGTCTCACCCTGTTGGACGGCAGCCAGCTAAACAACCACTTCAAAATGGAGGTTGAGGAGGGGTTCTGCAGCCCGAAGCCATCTGAAATAAAGGTAGGATATTTCAGATACCTGCCAGGTGTAGAGCAAATGAAAAGAGGAGCGACAACAGTGTTCCTCACCATTTGTGTTTTGCCTTTAGGACTTCTCCTTCGTGTACAAGCCGGAGACGTGTCAGTTGTTGATTGGCTGTTCCATGTACGCCCCCCTGAAGACGCTACCCAGCCAGTGTCTGTTGCCTATCAAACTGCCAGAAGACTGTGTGTACACGCCCAGCTGGACCATGGGCAAAATGGAACTGATACCCCCAGTGACAAATGTCAATCTCCTCACCAAAGACAGGTTAGTCAGTGCTGTCCTTTTATATCGTCTACTGAGCAGACTGTTCCTTACAGAGTGTCACTTTATTTCAGGAAAGGGGGGGAAGAGCCTGTTAACTAAATGCGTGTCAGGACTGCTTTGTAGACTCAGTTAGTTATAGTGCAATTTGCATGATGCCCATTAACATGTTTATTATTGGAAAGCTACACATTGTGTATATTTTGCCATAACAGCAATGACATTTGAAACTTGTGGCCTCATTTAGTGATTTTAGAGGTGATATTTCAAGGTTTGTTAACGGCAACAACATGTATTGAGTATCTAATAATGTAATTTTAACCAATTAGCTAACAAACTGTCAACAAAAGTGGAGTTGATGTTTATTGTTGACTTTTAAAATTGACTAAAATGAAAGACAACTGACTGGAACTAATCAGAAATAGAATTTAAGTCTAATGAAAATATTATTATATTATTATATAAAAGACTGTAGAAATCATTGTGCTCATGACCTAACTGATGGGTTATGTTAATAGATCATCACGCAGAATAGTCAAAACTGAAATGATTCTACTTAAGAAAAGAACTATATGAAATTAAATCACTTTTCATGTCTCTGAAACAGTAACGTCCCCAGTGTGGAGCCAGACTACAGCCAGACCTACACCCCTCAGACTCACACACCCTTCCTGTCCAGCAGTGCCCCTCCCAGCAACAGTGGCACGGGCATCCTGCCCTCCCCAGCCACGCCACGGTTCTCCGTGCCCACGCCTCGCACACCACGCACTCCACGGACACCCCGCGGCCCATCGAGCGTCCAGGGTTCGCTCAAGTATGACAACTCTGACCTTTACTCCCCCGCCTCCACTACCTCCACCTGCCGACCGCTCAGCTCTGTTGAGCCGGCCACCGTGCCCTCCATCCCTGAGGCTCACAGTCTGTACGTCACCCTCATTCTCTCCGAGTCAGTCATGAACCTCTTCAAGGACTGCAACTTTGACAGCTGCTGCGTGTGTGTCTGCAACATGAACATCAGAGGGGCAGATGTAGGCGTGTACCTCAAGGACAACGGTGAGGCCCAGTACCCCTGTACTTGTGGCTTCAGCGCCGTTACCAATCGACGCTTTGGCCAAACAGCCGGACTGTTCCTGGAGGACGAACTGGACGTAGTGGGACGGGGCTCAGATTCTAGTCGGGACACAGAGCGGTGTTTCGAAGAGCTGCGAGCTTCCACAGTGCACAAAGCTGGCAGTCTGACGGAGAAACCTCCAGATGAGCTTATCCTGCTGCTGCAGGACCAGTGCACCAATCCTTTTGCCCCGATGGCAGGCGTGGAGTACCCAAAGCCGAGCTCAGCTCCGAGTTCATTTCTGAGGGTGGAAGAGAGAGACTGTTATAATGACTGCTATATGGCACTGGAGCACGGCAGGCAGTTCATGGACAACATGTCAGGAGGCAAAGTAGATGAAACACTAGTGAAAAGCACCTGTCTTCATCAGTGGCCAAAATGCAAATGTACGTAGTTCTGTATTACTAATTATTCTTACTACAAGCTTATTTTTCCCTTTTCTTTTCCAAACATGGTAAAGTTATAACTTCCTTCTCTTTGCTTTTCCTCTTGTAGCAGCAGACATGAGCAAGCTGTTCTCTCAGGATGTCCTGCGGGTGTTGTTGTCCCTCCAGCCTGTGCTGCAGGACACCATTCAGAAGAAGAGGAGTGTGCGTTCCTGGGGCGTTCAGGGACCGCTCACCTGGCAGCAGTTTCACAAGATGGCTGGAAGGGGATCATATGGTACGTGGAAAGTGTTTGTACCTAATTAGACTGATCTATTTTGGAATATTCTGGAGGTCTGTCACTTTGTCGTCACAGAACACAAATATGAATTTTTTTCCTGTTTTTACTACAGGTACAGATGAGTCTCCTGAGCCTCTGCCAATCCCCACCTTTTTGGTCGGTTATGAGTATGATTTTGTGGTGCTGTCTCCTTTTGGGCTGCCGTACTGGGAGAAGCTTCTTCTGGATCCATTTGGTTCCCAGAGAGATGTGGGATATGTTGTCATCTGCCCAGAAAATGAAGCTCTGCTCAGCAGAGCAAAGACCTTCTTCAAAGATCTGAGTGCTATGTATGAGGTACGGACTCAGCGGGATAAAACTCGTCTTACTTGTACAGACATGCCCAAAAAACAGTTTCATGTTTCTAGGTAGTGATTCACACTTTCATTTTTCATTCACTCCCTTTTTCATAACAGGCCTGCCAGCTTGGGCAACACAGGCCCATCTGTAAGAATCACCCAGAGGGCGTATTGAAGGTCGGCACCACAGAAGGCAGGAGCATGACGGAGCAGCCCCTTAGTGACTGGTTCCTTAAGATGGCTGCCAGAGATGGAAACAATGAAGCCTTTAATAAGCTCAAACTCTTTGCTCAAGTGTGCCGCTATGATTTAGGTAACATCTTTGTTACTTTTAAACACACAGTTTGTATGGCCACATGGTTTGGAAAAAAATGATAATCGGTCATTTTGTTTTTACATTGTCACCTCTTCCAGCTCCATATTTGTCAGAGCAACCTTTGGACGGCTCTCTGTTGTCCCAGCGCAACCCCGTTGTGGCCTCCTCTCAGACCTCCAGCTCTTCCAGCACCTCCTCAGGATCCCAGAGCACCAACACTACCAGCTCCAGCACCAGCTCTGCCCAGCCCGCCCAGGTCAACAGCACCCCTCCCTCTTCAGGCTCTTCAGGCTCCCAGACCATCGGGGGAATGGCCTCAGCCAAACCAAGCTCCTACTCGCCGTTTGGGACAGCAGGCTTGCAGGGCAGCACGTCTCAGAATGGACCCCAGTCAAACCCGCAGGGTGCAGGGGGGCTGGCAGAAAACGGTCCCTCTGCCAACCAGCCTCAGGGGCCTACCGAGGCGCCAGAGAGGTACTTTACAGCTATGAGAGTCAATTAATCATCCAGATGGAAAGATGAACTGTTTTTTTGTTTTACCACTCCTGACAGGCATTTTTAGCTGTTTTGTTCTCACTGACAAAGCCATCACTCCCTGCACCATGTGAGAAATGTAATTTATGGACCTGTTCAGATTGTTCAGATTTTATTTTAAAATGTTAAATGTCTCACTAAGTAAACACTGGATCATTATTAAGTTTGCAATAGTTTAGTTCATTTAAACTATCCTTAAACTAGCCTATCCAGAGCTACTATGCATGCACAATCATGAAATAGACTCTCAGTTTTTGTCATTTAAATTGTCATTAAGATATAAGACACTAGAATTTTTCTTACTTGTTTTTAGCTTTACTTTATGTTTCAATAGTCGTTCATATGCCAAAGTGGCCTTTTTGTTTCAGAGATTATGTTATGACTTCTGGATTGTCTCTTCTGTATTTGGGAACAAGATATCTAAATTATCATCTGCTTTTTTTGTCACCAGCACAATGGAGAGAGACAAAGTGGGGAAGCCAACAGATGGAGAGTCCCACGCTGTGTCTTACCCGCCTGCCATTGTGGTTTATATCGTCGACCCCTTCAGCTACGAGGACGCAGACAGAGAGGTCCACTCCAGCACCTACACTCTGGGCCTACTGCGCTGCTATATGGAGATGCTCCAGTTCCTGCCTGCTCGCATCAGAAACGCTGTCTCAGTGCAGGTACATGCCGATGTTACAGTCTCAGTGTGCAGATGGGTTCATACCTGAGTGTATATCATTAGAGGGAGAATTAGTTAGTCACACAGTTAGTTGTCCTTTTTTGAGAGGAATCCACTGATGAGCTGTCATCTTGTTTAGTTACAACAGAGCAGGTCACCAGCAGGCACAAAGCGAGGTGAAAGGGAGCAGGGGACTCATTAGCAGACACTAATAGAGGCGGTAACTTCCACACCTGTGATATAGTGACACAAGATTGCATCAACATGCCTGGGGGGATTTTGAAAAACCAGAGGTGTGAATGTGCTAATGGTTTCAGTGATAGTTTTTAGTACAGCAACGGCAGAACAGCAGCTTTGAACTCCTGGTAGTTTCCTACCATATTTAGCTTTGTCTCACTTCTAAGTGTAAGAATAAATACAGCTAAAAATGTTTGATTTCACTAAAACAGTGCAAGATGATGCACTTAATTCTAACCCATATGATGATATCTAATAATCCATTAATCGACCCTGTAGAAAGTCAGGAGATTTTGAGATTGATGATACAGTGGTTCATATGTTTTGTGACGTCGCTTTGATGTTCAAAGGGGAAGTTGGACTACAAAAAGTAACAGAAGTAGCTGCGTGGGCACCTGTAGTTCCACTGAAACCAGACAGTCACACGAGACAGACAGCGGAACCCATTGTTTTTATGTTTTCACAAATGTCAAATGGCCACTTTAGGATTTTAATAGACATTTTTTCAGTTCTCTCTTGGCATTAAGAGCCACATAATCAATTTGCAAGTAAAGTAAACAAAAGCTGACAAGAGCATGGTGTTTTTTTTTTTTTTTTACTTTACAAATATTTAAAGGATACCTAATTTGATGTCACCCTCAATTTGCCATCAGTTTTTGATGTTTGCATACAGAATGCAAAGTCCAAAAAGACTATATATATTTAAAAGTAACTCTGACCAGATGTCTACACTGTCTAAAATACTCTTTATGTTTTTTCCTCATCAGATTGTTCCCTGCCAGTACCTGCTTCAGCCGGTTCACAGTGGCGAGCGTCACCTCTACGGCCAGCACCTCAAGTCGCTGGCATTTTCTGTGTTCACTCAGTGCCGTCGGCCTCTGCCCAACTCCACCAACTTCAAGGCTCTGACAGGCTTTGGCCCAGGTCTTGCCATCGACATGGCACTGAAGAACCCCGAGGTAACCACTTTATCTGACACTGATGTGGCCTTTGAAAGAAGTCTGCCACCACAGAGTCTGCTGCTGCTGTGTCCTATGTTGTTGTTTTTTTAAACTAACAACTTTTCCCTCTGTGCAGAGGCCCGAGTGTCTACGTCTGTATACGCCGCCCTTCATTTTGGCTCCGGTGAAAGACAAGCAGACGGAGCTCGGAGAGACATTTGGCGAGGCATCCCAGAAGTACAACGTCCTGTTTGTTGGCTACTGTCTCTCACACGACCAGCGCTGGCTGCTGGCCTCCTGCACCGACCAACACGGAGAGCTGCTGGAGACCTGCATCATCAGCATTGATGTACCCAACAGGTACATGCAGTGGCGTCAAGAAAACAAACACATGCATCAGTCCCACACAATGTCTAGTTTAGTTTACATCCTGAATAGATAGTGTCTGTTATATAAGCGCATGTGTTGTGGCTGTTTCAGGGCTCGCAGGAAAAAGGGCTCAGCCAGGCGAGTGGGTCTGCAGAAACTGTGGGAGTGGTGCCTCGGCCTGGTGCAGGTGACATCACTTCCGTGGAGGGTGGTCATTGGCCGGCTTGGTAGAATGGGCCACGGCGAGCTGAGAGGTACACAAACAAATAATTACACACGTGTGCTGTGTTTGTAGGCAGAGTTCTGCTGCATATGTACAGACATGAACACACACTAATCTGTTCTTATCTGGTTCCAGACTGGAGTATTCTGCTGAGCAGGAGGAACTTGCAGTCACTCAGTAAACGTCTGAAGGAGACATGTAGGATGTGTGGCATCTCTGCTGCTGACACTCCCAGCATCCTTAGCGCCTGTCTGGTTGCCATGGAGCCACAAGGTTCCTTTGTCATCATGCCAGGTAAAAGATGATTGTAATTGACTTATTTAGACCTTTTAATAGAGTTTGTAAGTCCTCAGGTGAGCTGATGTTTCTTTCTTCCGTCTTCTCTGCAGACTCTGTGTCAACAGGCTCAGTGTTTGGGCGCAGCACCACACTCAACATGCAAACATCGCAGCTGAGTACGCCTCAGGACACATCCTGCACACACATCCTGGTGTTCCCCACCTCAGCCATGGTGCAGGTCAACACTAACACTTCAGAACCCATTGACATCAACTTCAACCCCATAAATCCCGGTAGGCTCTGTCGCCTCTAAAGAAAAGCATCACTTCAGTATCTTGAGAGATGTTGAGTCATGACCATTAAATCGAACCGCAGTGAAACTGAACTGAACGCTGTGTTTTCCTCCAGATGGATCTGATGGAATGGGCATATTTGACCTGTTTGACAACGACATGGTGGATCCAGACCTCATCAACATCCTGCCCAACTCCCCCACAACCTCCCCTGTTCA
>JBAJHX010000049.1:9221385-9232701 GCA_037176925.1 Amniataba percoides | reverse complement strand
GCTGATTTGTTTTTTTTTTACACAAAATTGTTTACCTGAATAGTTACTGTTTGATTTTCTAATCAGCTAATGCTGCTTTCAATTCTTTAGCAGGTGTAAAACTCATCTGTTGGCAGTTTACGTGTGATTTAATAATTACATAAATATCTGTGAACATCTGATACTTGAGAACTACAGAGGCTGGAAGAAAAACACTGATACTTGTCAGGAAGTTGTAAAGTGTTAAGATTCAGCTGATCTCTTTTTGCGCTGGAGGCAAGTTGCGCTCTCCATGCCCTCAGATAACACAACGAGCTGTTTCTGATGTCTCATTCACTTTGTTTGCGCTCCTAACAACCGGCGCCCTTATGAGATTAAGAGATTTCTGTGGCACGCTGACATGGACGAAATTTAGAGAACATAGGATGTGTAACCTCCAGCTAATCTTGTCTTTGTGAGAAAGGAGGGATCAGGATATTGGATTGCTGTGGCCTAGAGAGGTTAAATGGGGCATGGACACAAACAGCAGGGTGGACGAGTCAGAAAGAGACGAGACCGAAATATTTCATGTGTCGATAAGACTGATAAACAATACAAACCACAGTAGAGTCATAATGTTGCCTCCTCTCTCTAGTTTAGATTCAACACAGACATACTGCACATCGCACTGCTACTACTTGACTAACAGCATTACTAATCATGTGTCCTTGGAACGTATGGATCCTAAATTAATTAAATGGATTGGCACCCTGGATGCCTAAATTGGATTACAGTCTGTAATGCAATTTAACAAGATGCTGTCATTTGCATGTGATTTGCAAGGCAAATTACCTTGAAAGAATATTACGTTTTAAGCTGTATTCTTTAAAACAATGCTGATAATCTGTGCGACACACGACTGTGGTTGGATTTTGTGTATGTTCACTGATTTGTGTTGTATGTGTCTTAACCATAAGGGTGATCCCTATTCTGGGAAAAAAAAGACATCAAGAAGAAAGTGAACCTGCAGGTGTTTGGATGGTTTCTCCTGAATGAGTAAAAGCTGCATCTTGCTGGTGAATCAAACCACAAATTAAGCTTCAAACCAGTGTGTTTGGACTCCAGTGGGTCATCCACAAGCCTCATTTCATGCCCGGAGTGAATCAACATCTTCACATGCATCAGTGCACTCACCAGCATGCCTTCACTCCCATTCTGCACCCATCCCTGACTCTGCATCCCGCTCTGATGGGAACTCAAGACAGCAACGTAAGGAGACGCGTCACCATCCTCTATAAAGATTTATGGTGGCGACCTTAATTCATCCACACCTGAAACTCTCACCACTTCTCGGCACCATTTTAAAAAAAAGTTTTCTCTCATTTTTACTGTCACACGCTCATTTCAAATCGTCACTTTTTACCTCTTCTCACAGTTCAGCACGGACGCTCCCAGAGGAGGCGCTGGGCCGTCTTTCGCTCCCATCACTGTCTTTCACAGAGCAACGCAGAAATCCTTCAGATCAACGGTGAGTCCAACTTGCATCCTCAGACAACAGCAAATTTAAATATAAAGTCAAACCACTGTCATCCCTTTGTTTCCTTGACTGATGAAAAGTTTTTAATGAATTATATATTTCGTGAATCACTAACAGTTTGTTCACTTTTTCTGTTTTTTTTTTTTTTTTTTCAGAAACGAGGCCGATGGGGTGCACTGCATGTCTGCATTGCCTGGAGGATTTATTATCAGCAACAAATGAAGGTAATAATTCATTGGCTCAGTATTTTTGCCACATAGACTGGTACATCCAGAAAATATTTAGTTTAGTGTAGTTATTGAAATTGTGTGGCATTTTGTGGTAAAAATTAAAGTCAGTTAAACTGGATTAGGGTTTAAATGATTCCAAAACTTTACAAACTGAAATTTCTGCATAATTTAACAGAAAATTCAGCAAAAACACAACAGTTATCGAGAGCTGACACCAGAGTGCTCGGTCGTCAGTCCATCTGACTCAGTGCAACAGAAAGAGTCAGACCAGCCCTCCTGCGTACACCCAAATCTGAGTGAGTGGTGACCAGCGATGTAATAAATGCCTTTAACAGCAGTATATGTGTCATATTAACAAAGATGATCTGCTTGCCATTTTTTAGACTGTCCACACTCTGGAAGAACAGCTGAAAATGTGAAGCACTTCAACAGAAATCATCCGTCTGACCTTTACCCATCTGCACCAGCCTGCTGTAGCCACGCGACCAAGAGAGAGACACTGGAGCCGCCTTCGAACCTGCACTGGAAGGAGACACCTGATGAAAGGGGCACAAATCGGAGCCACCACAGCGACACGGCGAAGGATTTACCTCTGAGAGACAAATCCTGCAATCAGGCCCCTGAACTCGAAGGCGGACGCGGCCTCTCGTTTGGCAGGAAAAGGCTGCTTGAGTGCGACGACATCATCGAATTCAAGAGGGCGAAGCAGGAAACTACAGACGACCACTTGGATTCTTCAAAGGCAGTGCGCGCTGATCCGTCTCCATTCTGCACGCCTCAAAAGCATCCATCCACGCACATCGTTCCAGTGCAACACATAAACATGAGCAAGCTTTCTGGCTTGTATCCTAACAGCAGCAGATGTTATTTCACAAGAGCTCCTGGGGGATTTCTGTCTTATCCAGGAGCTGAAATGCATCCCTACCAACCTGCCTCATTGGAGCCGATGTGGGGCCTTCGTAAGAGGATGGATCTCCACTCAAGGCAAAACGCGCTACAAGACTTTGCATCGAGTTCCTGCAGAGCGATCGGGATACCTCTCGCAGCACAGCGGCAAAAAGAGGCTTTTCAAGGTTTCTTCACGCCACCTCTGTACCTCCCTCTCACTTTGAGGCAGCAGGAGACGGTTTACCTCAGAGGGAGGGAGTTTCTTCGCTAAAGTCCGGAGACCCGTCACCTCCACAGCTACAGACATCAAGTCCCTCACCGCGGCTTTCTGGCAGCATCCCACCTGGGACCGTGAGCCGCCGGGTCGTCTGCCTGTCTGTCTCAGAGGCTAATAGCATTTAAACACAGCACATCTGTTGAGTTCCCTTGTCACCCTGTGCACGGATTCAACAGGGCTCTACTCAAAGACACAAACAATTACTTTAAGTTTGAGGCTTTTGGTTAATTCAAACTACAAACAGTAGAAGAGCTTTAATTAGAAGATTCTTCATGACGCCTGGTGGTCTTAAAACTTGACAGCACTGATTTCTTAGATGGTTTTTGGCATCTGTGCAGTCTTATTGGTGCTGTAATTATACCCATTTTGAACTGGTGATTTAATTAAATATTTTAAGACACGTGTGTCTCATTTCTTCATTTCTTTACGGTCACGTGGTACCAATGCTCATGTTTCTAAATGTACAAACCTGAATTTGAACACAGAGTCTACAGCGATGCTAATGTCTATGTGAGTCAGTCATACTAAATGCTAACATGCAGATCTTTAGGAGGGCTACACTCATGATTTATCTTTTTAGTCTGCTTTCATTTGCTACTTGGCACCAAACACAGCTACAGCTACAAGTACAGCTACAGCCATTCACGAGCTCAGTGTTACATATACACATATAATCTCATCTATAGTTGATGAAATATTTCGGTTTGAAGCAAAGAGGCGAAGAGTCCGACCAATCAGCATCATTGTCCTTACAGCCATGTGGCAAAAGTGCCTTAAAGAAGAATAACAAGAAAAGTTTTTTTTGTATCAAAAATGTATTTAAAATTTGTACCAATAAAATTAAGCATCATTCCAGAGCTACAATAAAAAATAATGTCTTATGAAATCATCTGCCAAGCAATATCATGGAAACGTCACAGAAAATGGAATGTGGTATGTGAAGAGCATTTTCATAAAACTGGCTCTGTAGTGCTTTAAACTCGGCCCATTCCCATAAGCTTTGTCAGAAACATTAACATATGTTTAACGGGCGATCTCATTACCGGAGGCGTCACAAAGCTAAGCTGAGGCATTAGAGCTGCTGTAATGAAAGCGTGGTCTGCAAAACCACCCTAGAGATGATCATCTCAGTATAACACGTCTAAAAACACCGGAGACCATGAGAGAGCTTTGGCTAGAAAAAATTTTTCGCTGACGTCTCCACAGCAAAATATACATCAACGAATAGACCAATCAATTGCAAAAGAGCTACAATGGATGCAGGGTGCAGTGAAGTGCAGACAAATCACACCACATCCATGCCCAGGCCCCTCGCGACCTCTGTCAGGGCCTGGACTGCTCCAGAAGTGCCACCTCCATCACAGTCCTCCTGGGATAATCCTCCAGGTTCCTCCTCAATGTGAGGGATCGTGCTCATGACACAGTAGACCGGAGAGTCACTGCCTCTGGGGCTGGCCTGAGAGGAAACGTCCTCACCGCCGGAGAGCTCCGAGGAGTACGAGGAAGAGGAGCTGGAGGAGGGCGAGGAGGATCCCGCAGGAGAGCTCCGGCTGCTCTCTGGTGTGACGGCAGATCTCTTGTTCCGGCTGCTTGTTCTCTGGCTTTTCCGAAGGCTCTGCGGCTTTTTGGCCATGTTCTTCATGATCTCCTTCGTCACTTCCACAGTCTCAAACCGCACCATGTTTACTTTCAGGAAGCCGTCAACATCCTTCCTGTATCTGTGAAGAAAGTACGAGGAACACATTATATCTTCATTTTCGTCTTTAATTATCTTATTATCACTTGAATCACATTTGATACACCTATAGCTCGGCTGCTGTGACTGACCTGAAGCGGGAATGTCCAGACGGCCATTTCAGCTCGTGCTTCTTGCGAAGGTGAAGTGTGAGAGTGTAACACCAGGAGAAGACCTTATCACAGATATGGCATTTATATTTGGACATTCCCCCGACCTGTTAGTGACATTAACAACAATCAGTCAATGCGATGATCTGGAAAGGTAACATGCTTCGTACTGGATGATGCTTGGTAACTTACGAACCTCGTGTGCTCTCTTGAAGTGGTGGTTCATTGTTTGGAATGTGTGGCAAGAATAATCACAACCCTCCACTGTGCAGTGATACACGGTGCCCTCATTGTGAACTTCTGTGTGCTTTTGTAGGTCTCGCTGGTTCTTAAATCTGAAAAAAAAAAAAAAAAAATACAATTATAACAACGATTTTATGGTGCTGATCCCAAGTCCTGTACAGTTTACTATGTTACACAAAGGGTACATTGTAATTGCTAACAATATTTATTCAAGCGTTTGCCTGCACTTCCATGTACATTAAAAACAGTGGTAGGGAAAGAACTTTTTACTAATTATACTGAAATAATTATATTATGATTAAAAGTAGCAATACCACAGTTCAGAGATAGTCTGTCACAAGTAAAAGCCCGGCATTCAAATTTTGCTTCAGTAAAGTAAATAAGCACTAACATCAAAGTATCCTTAAAATACCTAAAGTAAAAGTACTCATTATGCAGAATATACCATTTCAGAGTAATACATCCATCCATCCATCCATCCATTTTCTAACCCGCTGCATCCTACACTCAGGGTCACGGGGTGCTGGAGCCTATCCCAGCTCTCTTAGGGCGAAAGCGGGGTACAACCTGGACTGGTCGCCAGTCAGTCGCAGGGCCACATACAAGACAAACAACCATTCACGCTCACGTTCACAGAGTAATATAGTAATGTCATATTAAATATATTAAATTATAATTATTTACGCATTTGTCATCATAATCTATAACAATACATCTCACACAAACATAATTTAGAGGGGGGGGTTCCGTAGTACAGTTGTCGACTAAATGTCCAATCAGCTGTTTTGAAGTTCTACCTCTTGTCACAGAAGTCACATGGGAAGGGACGCTCGTCACAGTGGCGGAACCTGATGTGAATCTTCAGAGCTGCCAGAGTTGTGCAGGTCATATCACAGAAGGGACATTTCACCTGATTCACTAGGAGTAAAAGAAAAGTGGAGATCATACAGTCTGATTTTGAAGATCAGTTTGGGCATTACTACCTCTATGCCTCTAAATGTACAGCAGCAAAACCTGAAGTGCCTTACTGGAAATGGAGAGAATGCCTCCTTCAGACATTAAAAAGTAACAACAATCTGATCAAGACTGAAAGAAATGTACTGAAAATTTTAATTCTTCTTTAACATTATGCTCCTCAAATTATTCCTGAAAATGTAAACAGAGTTGTAGAAATTAATTACCATGCTGACGGACGTGATCCCTCAGAAGCCTCTCACTGGAAAAAGCTTTGCCACAGTGTTCACACACCAACGACTCTGTTCAAATGAGATTTGTAAACGTACAGAAGTTACCATCCACGCAAACTGTTTAGCACATTTAGCAAACCGGAAATATTAAATGTTCTTCTCACCTACTGGCTCAGCCTGCCTGTGTAGGTGGTCAAACAACTTAGTGTTGCTGGAGAACATGCTGCCACATGTGGGGCAGGCTACAAGTCTCTCCTGAGTGTGGCTCCGCATGTGCTCTCTCAGACGGTACCGGATTTTGAAGAAAGCGTCGCAGCCTGTGGTGGAAAGACAAAACACAGGTAACACTATGCCAGAGCGATAACACACATACACCATCTCTCTGACCTTGTGTTGTCCCTCGGTTGTACCTGTCCAGTGGCAGAAGAGAGCCTGTTGTTGTTGTGGGAGAGATTGAGACTCTGTACTTTCAACGTGATTGTCCACATGTCGGTAGAACCACTCAGGGTTGTTGAATGTACTCTGTACAAAGACAGAAATATCAGTTTATCAATTATGGTTCTAACAAATAAGTTTAATGACCAATGAATAACTTCAAAACTCTTACATCGCAGTGCTCCCACTGGCAAACGTATCCATCCGATCCTTCGGGGACCAGGTTGTTGCTGTGCAGGCCTTGGTTGCAGCTCGGCAGATCAGGACGGGACTTGAGCAGCTGCGAGCCAACGAACTTGAGCTTGCCGTGGTAGTTGTGGAAGTAAGCGTGGACCTCCAGCTCCGCAGGGCTACCCATGGACAGAAATTCACATCCAGTCCAGAGACAAGCATACTCATCTAAACAAAGAGACAGAGGGAGTGATTATTGTCGTTAAGAGAGGAAAGTTAGTACAGAATGTGCAGAGATATTGAGATGTGACTGAGTAGGGCTGAAAATGTATAGTTAAACAAATAAAACATAGGCGATGTAGGCATTTTCAGTAAGTTCCGTAAGTTCCTAATTCTTTAATACACCTGAAAGTCCAACATCATCTAACCCATTCTTACTTACTACAGTCTTACTAAAAGCGCCTCTGGTTATCACACTCTCAAAAGTAAAACTATGGTTAACAGATGAGACTGCAGGACTGGCATAATGTCAGTAACTCACAGCTAAAAACATCAGGTGTTGTGTCACCTCACTGTATTTATAGTTTTCCTGCACTCAGGTATCCGGTGCAAAGCTCAAAATGATAATCCCTTATTATTCCCTCCACAGGAAAATTTTTACAACAGCAAACGAGACAGTACAATAGCAAGAGACCTGAGTAGGAAAAAGGAAGATATAATGAATAAAAACAATAAAGACAACATGAATAAAAAACTATTATAAAACAGAGCAGATATGAACCTTCACTGTGTTGGATATTATTGGACTATAATGATAGGACATTGATGCCCTCTATTATATATATACATTCATACTGCACATGGGTGAACAGTCAGTTTAGGTGTGTGTGGTCACGATCACCGACATGCCCTGACTATATGGTGGATAGTTCAAAATGTGCATGTTGATTTGAGGTGTCACCACACCTTCTGCACAGCAGCTGTGACTCACCCAGCTCCTCCAAGGCGTCGTTTTCTCCCAGGTAATCCTTCAGATGCAGAGACATGTGGTCGCTCAGCTCCTCCATGGTGCGGCCCTTGAAGCTGCACGAAGCCCACTCACACACCACCTCAAAGTTATCCAGCCTCTTGGTCGTCATCATGGCGACGGCGAGCTGCTGCTGCTGCGATCACCTGCACAGACACAGATATGATCGATAAGCAGTGTCACCAATTAGCCTTAAACTCAATACAAAAGTGTCTGTAAATTCGAGTTAGCTCACTGTGTGTCTTGTTGGAGGTTTTATCAACTGGATTTCATTTGAAACGGATGATTATTTCCACCTCAGAGTGCTGTGTTCATGTTAAGAGTGAGTATTTTGGCTAACTGTAGCTGCCGCCCAAACTGTCATAGCTTTCCACTTTCTTTACAAACAGATCATTTTTAACATTTGTAACCGTCCGACATGATGAATATTTCACATATTTAGGGGATACTCGTAAACACACAATGATTTTTCCGTGACTTTGGCTACAGGAGGTTTACTGGAGGTTTCTTACGTGTTTGAATGTCACCTGCAGCAGCAGCTCTTCCCTCCAGAGATCTTGTCTGGGTTTGTTTATTTCCGGCCAGCGGGAGCCTCGCGGCGGAAGTTCTTCTAATTCGTTTGTTTTTCAAAATAAGTGTCGAGAAGAGCCCATCTCCCCCTGCTGGACTGGAGTCAGACAACAACCTGAAAACAGATGTTCTATCAAACAAAGAAATATTAAAAATGTTGTTAATTTTAAGAGAGAAAACACTGAATAGGCCAACACTAAACTTATGTTAATGATACCTAATTTAGTCACACTGAAGTTTTTATTTATTTCAAGAATAAACTGCAACAGTGCTGAAGTCTATTCCTCATTTGCTTCTTTTATTCAGGTATGAAGGGAGTGCTTAGATCCTTTACTGAAGTAAAAGTACAGCTGTAAAAAAATGTAATGTAAAAATACTAAAAAATAATAATACATGTCCTGCATTGAGATTGTTATATGTGCTTAAGTACAGCACCTGAATAAAGGTACTTAGTCACATTCAATCATTTAAAGTATGTTATGTTGGTGAATCGAATCTTCGTGCTTTATTTGACCTTTTTTACCACAACACCAAAGAAAACTACCATAGAAGAGCTACAGTACAGACACCCAGGAAAACAACCAAAAGCTGACATAGGACACTTTTTATGTTTATAATCTAACTTTTACAATCTTACTCTGAGTAATATTACACTGTTTAATGGGTTTTATAGCATCCATATTAGATTCTTGGAGGCATGACGAGGTGCCTAAATGGTAAGATGACCTGATTTACTCATATTAATTCCATCCTTTTAACACTAGTTGGTGATATTTCCTCTTAATGTAGAACGCTTCATCCATTCATCCATCCTTCCTTGACTGCCACAGATAATTGTTGATACACCACCACCATTAATGTAGTTTTCTTCATTTTTTAATAATTCTACGATAGAAAGACTGACAATTACATGGCAGCCTCACATTTGCTATGTTGTATTAAATGCTTTCTTTGCCTCTGCAAGTATTTGGTGATACCAATGGAGAATAGAGCCAAGCAGGAAGAGAGAGACCCCCGAGAGCTGAAGGTTAAGCAGAGGGAAATCTGAGCTTCTCTGCTTACCCTGCAGCCACTTTACTTTTCCTCCAGCTTCACATGATGCTTTGAGATTGTGCAATGGATCCTAACCACTAGGGGTCATAATTTGCTGACTATCAGCATCAGACTGTGCAATGTCCTACCTGTCTCAGAAATACATTATTTTTTATAAGGATGCATGCAAGTCACACAACACTGTACACTGATATCAACGGTGCAGGTGTTCAGAATAGCTTTTCATGTTGTGGTGCACATTTCATCCAAATATGAATTTCTCTGGAGAACACATTTGTGTCTGAGACTGGACTGGTGCAGAAATTGGGATATCCCATCTGTCGTTTTTTTCTACACTTGCTGTTACTTGGCTGAACATTTTGTCCACATATACATTTTACATAAATTCTATGGCTAGATGCTATTTTCACATAAACAGGTAAATAAACCTGAGCACATTTTTGGTTATAGCAGTCACTTCTGTATGTGACAGCGATGAGCAGTTTTTGCTTCAGTGTGACAAAAAAATAGACACTTTTTTTTATGTACTTTGTCATTCACTGTCTAAATTCTTCCCTTTCAACAGAATATAATACACTATGTAGGTGAGACTGTTACCAGCCAGACTAGTCTTTAAGAGACGGGACAGAGCTTAGGCAGCTCCAGTGCCGTCGCTGATCTGTTATTCAATATTTCATGCTGCTCTGCAAACATAAGGGCCCAAAACAACTGAATTATTCATGCAGTTTTATGTCAGGATGACTGATTCACAGGAAAATGACCACCAGCATCCAAAAGCTTGCAAGTGAATTAACTGCAATATGATCAAATGATGTCTCCAGCTTACATTTGTCCTTTGTTTAATTTAAGATGACTTTTTTTGTTTTAAGATGAAGCCGTGCTGCATCTCTCATCTAATCCCCAGACTGTATAAGACAAATGAGAGCGAAGCACTGATGACATCTACTGTCAAGAGAAACACCCTTTAAATTGTTGAGGCTCTGAGTTTTGATAATTAAAACATCTGCAGGGCATGACATGTCAACTCTGTAAAAAAAAAAAAACCTCAGACACTGTACTGACTGTGGCCTCTAGGAGTGCTGTGAGAAAAGAATCCAAGCCTGGAGAATCATTTCCAAGATTTCACTTCCAGACAGAATTGTAACAAAACAGATATTAACCAACCAGTGATGATGAAAATTGAATATTAGTAATTCAGTACGCTTCAGTACTGTAATTGTGTCCAAATTTGCTTGGAAACTAATTCCAAAATGTTGCTGACCCTGTACTCCTGTTTTATATTGCAGAGCATGATGCTGCATTTTCAAATTTAAAATTTCAAATCTATCTGTCTGTCTGTCTATCTATACACACACACACATACATACACATATATATATATATTATGTATGTACCTTCTTCTTAAAGCTGTATTTTTAGTGAACTACCAGTTTTCAGGAATTTTACTGCTGCATATGAAGTTATTTATCTACAAAAAGGTTGAAGTTTATCATAAGTACAGGAATATACAGAGCGTGAGGTTATATGCTACATTTTGCAGGTCCTAACTTTTCACCTTTTTGGTTACTTTACTGTTCTCTATAATATATCAACTGCTGCCATTTTACTGTGCTGTTAAAAGTGCTTTCTAGATATTTAGAAAAATATGTAAAATATATAGAAAAAATTCATTATTCATTATTAACATTATCATTGTAGCATTCAAACTGATCAAATACAGAAAAAAGATCATCGATAAAATACATTTTCATAAAGAATTAATTCTTTTTTTTTTAAAGAGGAAACTCTGAAACTCAACTACAAGGGAACAATCTAAAATATTATGTGTGTGAAGATAGAAGGAATGATTTTTAATATTCAACACAAATGACAAAACAAGTCACAACACAGGACTC
>JBAJHX010000049.1:9201600-9221285 GCA_037176925.1 Amniataba percoides | reverse complement strand
TATTATGTGTGTGAAGATAGAAGGAATGATTTTTAATATTCAACACAAATGACAAAACAAGTCACAACACAGGACTCTGTATCATCAGTTTAATCAGAGTTCATTCAGAGCAAGCTGAGAATACAAGCACAACATCACAACATGTCTGCAGCGGTATGACATTGTCATATCATCATTTCACTCTGGTCTGACGACACACGCAGTCCGAGCCAGACAGCATATACGATGAGATATAGCACCAGGGTGTTGGAGTGCATAGCAGCACGTCTAGTGGTCGGGTCAGACTTGATGCTAGCAGGCAGCAGGCTGTAGAGGTCAGACACAAAAACTCTCCCACGTACACACACACACGCTCACACACACACTCAGAAGCTAAAACTGGAAGCAGGCTCACGGTGGGTAGTGCTGGACTGGGCCCTCACACACTGCAGCCATATTGGCTGCTAAAGGTACCATGGCAGACAACTGTGTTTACAGCCAGAAAGGGAAAGGTTGTGAGGACTTTTTAGTAAAAACACCTCATGTCACGCTCACAATGGACAGATGTGATTTGCGCATTTTCAGACAGCAGCATTTTTAAAGAGCTTAACTACAAGTCCTGGCCCATTCCTTGTCCTTCAACACCTGGAGAGATCAGACCACTCAGAGGGAAATTTGTTCAGTGACTACAATAGGTTTTCCTTTTTTTTCAGGGCCTATATGCATCATCTTAGTTAGCACGATTACAGCGTCACAGCTCAGAGGAGAGGATGGAGTACAATGTCACAATATACTGAGTAAAAATTGCAGTACTCCCATTAAATCAAAGGAGTGGATCTTCATTCAGATCCCAAGAAATGTGTTTGTGGGTGAAACCATATTGCTGGTGTGTTATTTTTATAGCTTTAACAGCCACTAGACTATGATTTTACTTACTGTATGTACTTTAGTTTTTCGGTGTGACCAGGATCTATTACTACACATGCATTATATTTGAAAAGGCCTTGCCCCTATACATTTATCTTTAATGGCTCAATTTACAAGCTAAAATGTGACTGTGACATATAGTCTGCTAAAATGTTGCTACTCAACCAAAAACGGGGGTCCTGCATGCAAGCCGTAGCAATTATATTACAGTTCATTTGGTTTCTTAGCAACCAAACTGATGAAACCAGATATCATCCAGAACAATGAAATGAAAACCAGGACCATACAGCGGAGGCACTGTAACTAGGAAACGCAACCGTAAAACAGATTTTGTACTTTCACAAAACCTCTCATGTGATACAGTCTCAGAGAAAAAGCATCCCCTTGACATTTTCTACAATCATTTTAATGTTGATCTGAATAATCATCCATTCAGACAAAGGTAAAAATGCCCTTTTCATACACTTACTACATGTGTACTGATGGCTCTTTTTTAATGCGTTAATGCCAGACAGAACTCATATAAATAATGTGCAAATTATGTGCTCAATAATATAAAGCGGTTCTGTGCACCAAAATACAAGGAATCACTTATTTTCACACACATACGTCCACACACACTCACACACACACACAGTGAAATGATTTGCATTATTCTAAAAGCTCAATGTCAGTGCCCATTGAAAGGTGAACAGTGTATGACAGGACAGCAAAAACAACAGGTAAGGAAAGAAACCAAAGGGAAGGAATTTGCCTCATTCGTCAAGCAGCCCATGAACTACTTTTACTGCTTCGCTTCAGCCAGTCTGTTGCTGATCTCTTTGCTCTTCTTTGTGACGACTCCCTCCGGTTTGGGTTCTGGGGTGCCCAAAGACGATTTCTTCTTGGCTGACTGGGAACCAGCAATCTGCTTCTCTTTAGATTTTTTCACCATCTTCCCTGTTGTTGTTGTTGCCGTCTTTTTTGGTTTGGTGCGAGACACTGGTTTATCCACCTGAGAGAGAGGAGAGGTGAAAGTACGGAGATTACGCTTGACTATTCAAAAATGGTCAATTAAACTGACTGTAATCATTTGATATTTTGGGGAATGCACTAATTCACTTTCTTGCCGAGAGACAGATGAGAAGATCAATACCATCGCTATGTCTGTCCATTAAATATCAATCTACAGCCAGCAGTCGATTAGCTTAGCTTAGCATTAAGACTGGAAACAGTGGACATTGTGTGCCAGACTATTTTTAGAACAAGGAGCAGGAGACTGAATTTTCATTGCTATGCTAATATAATCAGCTGCTGGCTATAGCTTCATATTTAACACAAGATATGAGAATGGCATCAATCTTCTCATCAAACTTATCTAAAAAAAAGTTTCTTGAAATTATTGGTCAATTTATGGATATTCTAAATAATGTCAAAGTCCTATGTTGACATGCAATACATACCCTTTGTATCTTGTTTATCAAAATAATGACAGGCAAATGGCACCATATTGTACAGGTGATATTTGCATTATGTGGTTAGTGCAATGATGGTAAAAGAAAACAAAAAAGCACAGCACAAAAGGTGTATTTGTGCCGTTCCTTTTGCAGAACAGTGGTTCGTGCAGTTTTCCATTAAGATCAACACATAAACAAAGCATAACATACAACGTATGTGGTTTTCATTAGTATATGGTGTTAGTCTGACATTTTTAAGCATGAAATACTCCAACGTCCAACCATTAATTTGGTGGCAAAAACTAGATACGTAAGAAGCAGGCATGATACTGGAGGATCACTGGATTAACTTCCCATTCCAACTGGGAAAATGTGGGTGTAGAGATAAATGTGCTCTTAAACCAGGGACCCAGCTTCTTTCTGCTCTCGCAGAGTTGCCACAGTAATAGACTTCTGGATAAGCTCTCAAACGTTCATACTGTATAAATGAGTTGGTGCACAGCAAAAAAGTTGCAAACATGCTCAACCTTTGCTGAATAAATAAACCTTAAAAACTTGTATATTATAAGAGATGACAAATGTTTGTAAAAGGTGCTTCTGACAGTAAAAATGAGAGGCTCTATTTCCGTGAGCAAAATGTTTGTGCACAGATTGTGGAAACAGTTCAGGCCCACCACGATGTTCAGTCATTTTCACGGTCCAACTAATGTTTTCATTTTCAGTGCATATTCTTGATGTTGTGGACCCTGAAGAATAAAATAAAGTTCACGGTTGCATAATACTGAGCTGGAATCTGCTACAATGGAAATCAGACATTTCAAGCCAGAAGGATAACATCATCAGCAAAAAAGCATTGCCAAAGCCTGATTGCAAAACTGTACTGCACCACTGGCAAATATCCTTCTGTGCCTCTCTAGCCAATTATATGCAGTCAACTTTACGGTAAAAAAAAAGCCATATGGCCAAATGCAATTTGCACCATACATCGTCACCAAAATAGAGCCCTAAACAGCACGCATCTGTTTAATTGTAAACTACTGTGAAAAGGTTTTGGTCTTGTTGACTGATGTGACAAATCCTTATCTGTTGTGCTGATTTTTATCTGTTACTCTGTAATATAATTTCAGCTTTTTTGTTTCTTCCATGTATTGGTGAATCCACCCTCTTGCATAAACCCACAGAATATACATGGTCAGTTTTTGAAAATACTAAGCGGCATAACGAGCGGTGGGCGGTGCAGGTTGAGAGGTGGGCAAACAGTGAAGATGTGGCTCTGATCCCCTTTGCAGGATTGCGTCCGGCAGCCAGGTGATACATGTGACTGTGGCTCGCACTGGCCAAGGCGCATACTGTGTGTGTATGTGTGTGTGTACAGTATGCAGGTTTGCATCTGATCAGTTTGAGGTCAGCCTCCATGCCTTCTAGAAGAAACAGAGAACACACCTGACTACAGCAGATTTAGAACAGAGCTGCTCTCAGTCTCTGAGAAGTCCTACAAGAATGAGAGAGGGAGTGGCCAGATGAACACACCACTACAGACACATTATTAACCAATTTTTGTCTGAACTCTTGATAACATGCACGCACACCAAGCAATTATATCTTCAAGTAAATGCCTATTTTAATATGGGATGAAGTCACCTGTTGCTATATCCAAATATAAGATAATGAATCAATCAATACTTTAAGTATTGGTATGTAAAATGTATTAATTGCCTACTTGTTATTTATTGATTGGCATTTACATAGACTAGCTATTTAAAAATGTTACTGGCTGTTTTATATGCATGATGGAATAATCCAACAATGACAAGTGCTTATTTTAACATTTATAAATATCTTGAAATTGAAATATGAAGCAGCTTCATTGGTTTTTTTTTAAGACGTCTGAGAACCAATCACCTGTTATCAGGCCACAATGTCACTTAGATGGTGTGTGAAATAAAATAACATTTGTGTAGCAGCACTCCCAGTGAGTAAGAACTCAAGTTCAAAACAAAATAAAACAGACAGCACGTTAATCAGAGTACTATACTGAGAGTATACCAGGGTTAATTCATTTTTGGATACAGTTATCATGTAATGTATTAAAGGAAAGTTGTGTGATGGTGAATCAGTGGCTCTGTGTGTGGACATGCTCTCACCTTGGCAGCCTCCTTGCTCGGCTCACTGTACAGGCTGCGTATCCTCCTGCGCTCCAGCACCTTGTTGTCAGTGGGGTGAGCCTTCACCTGCTCCCCCTTGTATGTGGCACTGTAGCTGGTTTCCAGACTGGTCTCCTCCACTGGGGGTTTATACTGGGATGGAGCTTTGATTGGCTTCACTGGTTTCACATCCTTGTATGCCTTGAACTCAGTCCTAAAAACAATGAAAAAAGCAAACAGGGCACCACATTGCTGCAAGTTATGATTAATTTAGTCATCAATTCATCAAACTTAAAGTCGAACCAAGTACTCTCTGTGTACTAATGACATAAGAGAATGTAAGTATGCCTTTTAAACGTATTCATGCACACAGTGAACAAATTAATATAAAGCATGAAAATTATATATGTAAATATCTTAAGTTAATCAAATGTATTTCATTACTGAAGTATGTATTGTTTATTTTGTTGTTAGCATTTTTGCCTGAAAAACGACTGAAAGCAAAAATCGATCATCAAAAATGTTGCTGATTCATTTCTGATCACACTAATTAATTTAGCAACTAATTGTTTCAGCTCTAAAAGGTTTAATGCAACTGAAACGATTGAAAATGAGCCCTGCGTGTTTTCCATACTGGCTCTTAGCAACTGAGCCTCAGTCCCAGCAGCACGTCACGCAACGTTAAACTGAATGACAAGCCAATAATGTGAACCGCTCATGCTAACAAAATATGACTCATTTCATACACATCCTGATGCATAGGGATATAAATGTTATTTAATCCACTTGGGAGGACTAAATTGGCTTGTGTGTTGAAAATAAGACTTTTATATTGCTCAGATGTGTTTGAAGTCTCATGTTGACCGCGGCTCAGCACCCAGCTGTGCGGAGTTGTGCTGCCACGTTATTGCTGAACACTTGATTCATATCAAAGGATCAGATTCACCTATTAATCTCTCTATATTGGCTAACTGTTATTTTTAGAGTCAGCATTTGATCTTGAGGTTCACTTTCTGACCTCTGCGAGCCCAGACATGGCAGCACGCGTTGTTTTACAGGCCCAAATGGATTGAAACTGATGTTTTGTAGACTTTTAAACATTATTATGGATTATAATTATAAATTATCTGTTGTATTACAATGTTCCACTTCAGGAAATTAGCCTTTTTACAAAATCAGCACCTCAATGTTCAGAGAAGCTCCTTTGATTTATCACTGCTGACTGGCACTGCAGTGTGTGATGGATTTTTTTTTCATTAAGAGACTAATAAAGTAAATGACTTTTCAGTTTAATTGATAAAGGGACAGTCTGGTCACCAGTTCAGAGACGAAGGTCATGTGGGACTTTAATGTCTGAGGTTTCATGTCATCTCTAATGTTTCTTTGTACTTATCTATTTATTTATTCATTTATCTTGTTTATCTTGAGGTCTTCTGCCTCACTGCTTGCATTTCAATAAATAAGCAATCAGACTGTTCAGTTTGACTCCTCCCACAATACACCTGTGCTTGAAAGATGGGCACATTAGGTTTTATTACTCAGTTAAGTTAATTTGGAATAAGCTTCACTCCAACAAACCAAACGAAAAAATGCGAGAACACCAGAACAAAGTCTGTCAACTCCAATATTTCAGTGGGGCAGACTGAAGCCAGACAGTCTTGTTAACTTGCGTGCATTATGCATTACCCCCCCCCCCCCCCCACCCCACACACACACACACACACACCTCATTTCAATTTGGAGGAAGCCTGTGCAAGGAAACCACGATGGTACACATGATTACACGCAGACCCTTTTTTCCTGGCTGCACTCATTCATGGGCCTCTACATTGATTTGGTAGTACTCTTAGGGAGGATCAGGCAGAAAATCAATAAGGCAACCTTTATCTGTGGCACTATCGGTTTGCTTAGGAAATCAGTGGAGATTGCAACTAGAGACCGTGCAACACCAAACACCCCCCCTGATGATCTCTAAATGATGCTTTATGACTGGACAGAGCAGCGTGGCACTCACATGTTGGGGGTACTTGAATGCAGCACTGTTGATCTTCCTAAAGGGGGTTAAAGTCAGAGTTAAGAGTGGCTCCTGCTGCCTTCACCTGTCTCTTACCTGTAGCTGCTGGAGGTCGACATCACCTCCTTTATCTGTCTGTTGAGCGCGTCCGCGGCCGCTCTGCCTCTCCTCTGCTCCTCGTCCCCCGCCTGCCTCTCCGCAGACTTCTCCCTCTTCTCCCTCCTCTTCCCCGCCTCCTTGGCCTCCTTCTCCTGCATCTTCTCCTCTATCTCGCTCTTCTCCACGCCGCTCTCGGCCTCGGCTGCGTGCTCCATCTTCGCGCCGCCCGCGCCGGTGGGGCTCGCTTTGGGGATCCAGGGGTGGTCGTGCTTCCTCGGGATGGGCCACGGCTTGTAGTCCTTCTGGTACTGGGTCTCGTTGTTGAAGGGGGCCGCGGAGCGCTGGTACTCGCTGCGGGGCTTGCAGCTGGGCTCGGGGCGCACTCTCCACGCCTTGAAGTCTTGGCGCATGACGGACGCAGTAGAGCCATCTTTGCCCGCTGCGGCACCCGGAGCGGGCGGTGCCTCCTGCTCGCCGGGGTGAGGCTGCGTTTCTATGGCGATGGCCTTCTTCTGCCTGGGCTGCGGGTGATGCGGGAGATGCTGCACGTCGGCCACGTCCGAGTACTTGGTGAAGACCAGAGGCACCGCGATGTCCGCTTTGTCCAGCTCGGTCCAGAAGCGGTTGATGCAGCAGGCACGCGTGATGCACGGCCACGCCATGGCGATGGAGAGATAAAATACAAGGAGGGAGGGAAGTGGAGGTGCACTGGAGGAAAGATCAAACTAGTTAAGGTGAATAAAAGCTCCTACTCACGACTCGAAGTCCCGTCCCCCCCTTTCAGTTTCTGTCCTGTCAGGGTTCCTCCCCCCTTTCCAGCTTTACGCAAGGATATCTCACCGATCTTTGCCTGAGACTGAGGGAAAAGTAGAGCCCCCTCCCCCCCACGCCTCCTCCTCCCCCCTTTCTCTCCCTCCTCCTGCAGGCTGTTTGCTTTTGCTGGAAGTTTAAATGGACTTTGGGGCTCGACGTGGAGCGCACATCGCCGTCTGTCCGCTTTGCGCATCAAAGCGACCCCACCCACATCGGTGTGATGGTGTGATGGCCGGGGTCTGCGCCGGGAGTGCGCACGGTGAACTGTCACCTGAGCGCGTCACAGTCTGGCCACGGAGAGAGGGGAGGAGACACGTTTAACCCCTCAGCTGCCGAGTCTGGGAATGTGGACCTGAAGCTACAGAGGATGGAGGAGCAGCAGTCTCCTGTTGGTCCCCTTCAGAGGAAATGGCCGATAATGGCGCAGAAAATTTGTGGGGTGGGGGTTGCAAAATAAAGCTTTCCTTGTATCAAACCTGCAAGAAAAATATCTATTTTTAGATTTCCACTTTTTTTTTCCCTCCAATGCATTGTTTGGAAGTCATTTCTATTCTAATGAGGTAACCCCTAATAAGTATGCACACACTTGAAGAAAAAATAAAATATAAAGTCACATTTTGCCAAGAGCCTTGCTTGAACTGTTCTATACAAATGATTTTATTAAACCAAACTGCAAACAGGTTGTTGTGTGAAATCCGACAAGTGAATACTAAGATCTTACAAAGAAAACCACGTTTCCATAAATAACAATCACAAGAACAATTACTGCAGCATCCACTGCTGTCTCCAATTTCCTGCTTACATGGCGAAGCAAACGTGTAACATTAGCACATATCAGAGCTGTACTCTCATCCTGCTCTGTGCACATTTAAAAAGAGCTGAGCTTTAAACACACTGGCCTTGTTAACTTTACAAAATATATCACACTAGCAATATGAACATTTTATCCATTACAAAAAAGGAAAAGATGGCCTATCATTGAGCATAAATTCAGGGTTTCTGCTGATACCGGTGTAACTGCTCCCTCTTGTGCTCTTCCTGCCTCATAGTCAGGCGGAAAGGCGTCACCGTGCTCGAGGTCAGCGAGTCCATCATCATGTGGTTTGAATTAAAAGCTCACAATAAAGAAGAGCGAACAGTAAAAGGGCTATTTGTGGCACTTCATTTGTGCAGAAAACAACTTTATATGGCAAATATTTAACCAATACAATAACTGAAGATGGCTGCAAAATACTTTCCATAACTTCACATCATCATCAGAGAGGAAGCTAGTCTAAAAATAAAAACAGTCTTACAAACACTCAGAGCTTCTAATATTTACAGATCACACACCCTGCTTTAGATTTCTGGATGTTTTCTGGTGTTGTGAATGCTATTTCTATAAGGTTTCTTCCTGCAAAATTTGCTTAATAACAAGATCAAGCTGTGCTGCATTTACATACAACCTTTCTTTTACTACATACAGCAATAAGAATGATTATTTATTTTTTCATAGTAACCTCTGGTAGCGCAGTACAAATGGTGTTTACTCCCTCTTTATATCCTCTCATCTTTAAAATCATTAATACTTCCATCCAAGTGTAAGAAAACATAAATGAGCGACCAGAGGGAGATAAGTTTGTGACTGACAGAATATTTGTTTCATTAATTTTGGTCCACAACAGCTAAACAAGTGTCAGTGTTGTATTATTTTGTCACATCCTCCTCAGCCACTTCCTCAGACTCGGCCTCAGCTTCAGCTTCGGCGTCATCCTCTGGGTACAGTCTGCAATATTTGTCTACCATGACGTCCAGGTCGTGTTTGACGTGAGTGTTTACGTTTAGCATCACAAGACTTTTGTTCCACTGCTTAGCAGGCAGCCCATCGAGGTAAGCCTGTAGCTGCTCGCTCGCAGTGTCACCTTTATTGTCCTCCAGTTTCAGCACCGGCATGGTGGAGAGCACCTTGAGGAAGGAGTTCACGTTGGGGAAGAACTTGACATCTGGCAGCTGAAGGGTTTCATGGATGGTGGTGGGGAGACGCACCTCTTTTCCCCGGTGCTTCCACTTGATTCTCCAGCAGTGAAGCTCTGCAGGAAGAGTGTCTGGGTTGGGGAGGTCATTGCGGTAAACATCTGCATAGTTCTCCTCTGTGGTGTTGAACTTCATCTGGCCCATGACGGCTGGGACTAGCGACAGGCACTTCAGAGCTTTGAGGTTGGTCTCAGAGAACATGTCCTCCACCTCCTGCATGATGCCATGGATGACAGGAACAGTCACATACTCCTTAAAATACGCCTCTGTTTGGATTTCACCCACTTCAGCCGCACGCTGTTTCCGAATAAAGAGCCTTGGTACCTTCACGGGGATCTCCATCACATTGGCTACATTCACAGCCTCCTCGTACCAGAATTCATGGTAGACGTCGATGTTGTCATTGACCTCATTTAGTGAATGCAGGACAGCAGTTAGACTGTTGGCAGCAAAAAACACATCAAGTGTTTCCCCTTGAAGGTTCCTCCCAAAGGCTCTGGTGAAAGTGAGAATGTTTTTCAAGATGACGATGGTGACAACGATCTCAAAGTCAGCCAGAGTTTCTATGATTGAGTATGCGTCCCTCGTGGCAACCTCAGAGAACTTTTCATCAACATTGTCCCGAATATTGTCCATGCAGAGCAGCAGGGGTGGTAACATGTCTAGCAGCACATCAAAGACGTTGTGCTGCTCTGTCCATGCTGAGCTGCAGGCTTGTTTCAATGCTGTTCCCTTCTCTTCATTTTTCTGGTAGTGAGCAGAGATAGCTTTCTCCAGCTCATCCTGAGCAAATGGGGTTCGGAGGAAAGCACCGACCCTCCTCAGGGTCTCCATGACGACCTGGACGTTGGGAAAAGGCAGGCTGTTGGCAAGGTGGATGTTAAGTGCCATATGAGAGCAAGGCATATGTAGCGCCAGGGGATACTTTTCCAACAGTAACACTGCCACAGCCTTCATCTTGGTGGTTGAAGTGCCAGTGGCCTTGTGGGCCTGACCGCGGCAGTCCTCCATGCTGAGTCCCCAACGATCCGTCAGATGGGTCTCCAGCCTCTCAACTAGTGCAGTCTCATCACCATCAAACAGCATAAAGTCTAAAAACTCCTCTCGAAGGACATTCTGCTGATTCACAAAGCGTAAAAATAGAGGCAGGTGTTTCTCACTGGCAATCTCAATAAGGTCACCCGTCACCAGAGAGAAGAAGCGGCTCTCTCTCACCTCCATCAGCATCTCCTCTCTCACTGTGTTCTCACAGACATCAAGGAGCTGGCTCTGCTGAGTCGCTGAGAGGTATTCTGTATTCACAGCCGTCGCCTCAAATCGCTTCTTCAAAGCTTCATCTCCGGCATTCATGCGGTAATCCAGAAGGGCCTGGAAGTTGTTCAACATGTGTTCAGCTTCAGATGCTTTGTCAGCTGCTAAAGGAATACCCTGTTTCCCTAACATGACTGAAACCTCAAACAAGGATCTCAGGTATTCGCGATATGCCTTCTCCTCCATGGACAACTGAGGTTCATCCTCATTGGTGCTTGTGCTATCCTCTACTGCCGCATCTTTTTTGGAAACAAGCTGTTCAATAGAAGATGCCACTGGGAGGAGAGAGGCAGACAAGAAAGGTGATTATTTTCAGAACAAAAGTCACTGAATAAAATGAGAATGCAATGATTTATGAAAAATCAAAATCACTGCAAAAGATATTTCTATTTACTTACATCTCCTTTCTTTAATCTTTCTTATATCTTCTTCAGTCTGAAATGGGAGTTAATTTACAAGAATCAGACAAGAGTTGTTTAAAATATTAAGCTTGATTTAAAATGCCCATGAGAGTAATGCCCACATTACACAACATAAATATTTCTCTTACAAGTTCTTTAATCCGTTTTCGATGTCTGGTGTGAGGATTTTTTAGATGACTCGTCAGATCAAATATAGTTGGAATGGCTGTATCCTTCAATACAGTCCTATAGGGGCTCTGAAAAACAATACAAAAATAAAATAAAGTGATTCTGGGAGACTTGCACTTGTGAAATGCATGGAAAAATGCTGCCTGCAATTCGTTAGGATCATATGAGATACTCACTGTTTTGCACACCATAGCTGGGTCGAAGTGTTTGGCACATAATCTGTAGTGTTTGTTCAACTGGTCAGATGTTTTTGCCTCTAGATCTGCCCTGCGGCAGTTCTCTACCCAGATTCGGCATCTAAGAAAAGACACCCAAAGCTTGATGTGACATTTGAACAGTAATGCAGTGAGACAGAAGCTGTGTCTGTCTAAACTTACACAATGTGTTCATACAGACACAAGTGGCATGTTTACTTCAAAATGACAACATGCATACTGAACCTTCGGAGTGAACAGTTCACTCAGAAGGTTCAGACACCTCTGCCCCATTCACATTATGAAACAGATATTAAAGAGCTATAAGCTTGGAAATACAACATAAACACAGCCAAGACACTCATCTCACTCCACTCTTACTGTTAATTGCTATTTGTTTATATATTAAGTGTAAATTACACCACATTATGCCATGTTATATTTAAAGTTTATTATATTCTACTTATCTTATATTGCTGTTCAATACCATATCCTGTATTTACTTAAACTGTTACAACTACATTACCATGTCTAACATTGTTGTTCTTTATCCTTATACTATATTATGCCACACTGCTGCTGTATGTTATATTTTTTGTCATATTATTTGATGTTTACATTGCACTGCCCTCCTTCACATTCTATATTATATTTCTATTACATCTATATATCAATACAGACAAACAAGTGGGCAGACTAATGTGACTAATTTGAATTGTAATCTTTGTGTGTACAGTTTGTATTTTGTTTTCTTCTTCAATCTCGTTTTACATATCTATCTGTTATATAGTGCAATTTCCCAGCTTGGGATCAATAAGGTCTATCTATCTATACGTGTATTTACTGCTGTCATTGAGCTGCAGAGACAACACAAATTTAAAAGGAGCTTATCAAATCTTATGGTAGCTCACATATGTACCGAGAAAGATAAAAAAATGAATTATTCTCTTCCATAAAATCTGCACATAATCATAGGAAAAGTGACGACACTCGGTATATTGTGTTCATTAACAGGTAATGTTTTGATTAGTAGTAGTCATTCTCGTACAACTCTAACTAAGATACTCTACACGTCTAACAGTAATCAAATGAACACTTGAGTCTAAATCATTTATGTCTTACCTCTCAGGGTCTCTTGGAAACCTAAAAAATGCCAAATCTGACTGAGTGCTCTTCCGTGTGCAGTTCGGGGCCGCGCAAAAATTAGGCATGCTCGAAGCTAAGTAGTTAGCTTAGCTGACGCAGCCGACTGTTATCATCTGCTAACTTTGGCGCCTTTTGTTTTGGAGCTCGCTTGGTCGCAGGTATTTACTTCTGACTCTCACATTGACAACTTATAAGACCTCAAACTGTGTCCAGCGGCACTTTCCGGGAAAACACACAACTACCAAACAACGCGGATTGCCTGAATAACACAAGCAGATCAGTTGAATTTGGAGTAGAACGTTAAGCAGGGCAACATCCCGCCCACAAAGAATCTGATTGGGCGCTGATAACTCTGAGGCACAACTATTGGTCATTCTTACAACACATATCCCCTACCGACCAATAAGAAAAAGCCAACCGATTTTTCTTCTTCTTTTGTCACTCGAGTAACAACAGCTGTTAAAAATCCGCTGCTGCCACCAACCGGCCAATTCACAACCTGCTGCGGACGACGAGTTAGATTCTCATTTTATTTACTACGTACGATAGCTTCAATTTGATAACCCGTTTTTAATGTAAGAATATCAACTGACCGTTTATATTGAAAACATATAGCTGGCTATACTAGAAAAATCTATTTGAAACCGGCAGCTGTGTTCCTCTCATTTATCTAATCCTTCCGCACAGTATTAGCTAGTGTAACTAATTATGTATTTACTCAAGTAATGGTATTTCACATTGTTTTTTCCGAAGTGACATAGATATAACGTATATAGGAATAGTTTTTCATTTAATATGAGTACTAAAACACGCTGATATTTCTGCTTCGTCATCTGGCTCGTTGGTCTAGGGGTATGATTCTCGCTTAGGGTGCGAGAGGTCCCGGGTTCAAATCCCGGACGAGCCCTCATCTTTTGTTGTCGAATTGAACAGCAGTTTACGCCTAATAATTCTACTGCAGAGTAATCACTACCCTCACATTTCCCTTAAAACTAGAGCTACACCAACATCCAAACGCACGGACAATAACGAATATCTTTAAAAAAAAAAAACCTGCAAGGAGACACCATTACAGAAGCATAAAATGAAAGGCGCCAGCAGTGACAACGCTTTCTGCCACATGGTTTGGCGTTACTTACCCACATGAGGAAATCACACCCAGTCAGTCTTTGTGCAGTCTCCTGAAGTAAAAGATAGAGGGCTCGTCCGGGATTTGAACCCGGGACCTCTCGCACCCGAAGCGAGAATCATACCCCTAGACCAACGAGCCAGAACGTTTAGAAGAGCCCGCCCAGGTCTTATATAAGTATAGTACATCATCAGGTTTCATTTTTCTATCCTTTGTTCCGTGCGTTCATGTAAATCCAGTTGATTGCAGCATGTGATGATGCGTCTACGTGGATTATGTATGGTTATGTTACCAGGGGTGAGGAGTGAACACATCTTGGTGAGTGGTTCAAAATGTAGATGGAGGTGTCAGAGAACAATAAAGACACGCAGAGCAATTCAATTAACTTCTTTTTATATATCATACATAAGACTGTCTTAATATAATACAAAGGGCATTGTCATAAACACAGCAAAGTCTTGACTAGATCTTACAATCTGTGGATACATGGACTTATCCTTTCCCCCATGCTGTTCAATTCTATAGTGCATGTTGCATGTACAAAAAAAGTGAAAAAATGTGAAATCAAAAATGAAAAGGATAATTCCAAATTAAATAAGAGGATTTCAACTTCTGTTGGGTGTTCAGATATGTCAACAAGTATACGTGTTTGTGTATAACCCACAAACTCAACAGGCTTATGAAAGATGGAACCTTTTTTTCAACCATGTGCTTCTCATATAACCAAAAAGTAAGGTTTGTGATGTACATGCACTTACAATATACCCTGTGAAAATTATTAAGGTTTGAAGATCTAGCTTTCCCTGTTTGATTCAAACCCTACCTCATAGTGTTGTCCTGATGTAGTCAAGTACCTTTGCCAAAAGGCAAGGTTTTGCCACTAAGAAAACAGGAGTTCCTGCCCACTGAATGGTCACCAAATTGACAAACATAATCAACATACCAGCAGGAGCAAGGTAGTGAGTTCTATACTTCCTTTATTAAAAAAATATAAATATATACATAAATTCTATTTCAACTATTAAAAAGGGGCTGCATTTCATGACAACTGCTCTAAATAAGAGGTCAATCAGCATGATCTGAAATAGGCGCACACTTACGAGTCACTGCAGTCAATTTTTTTTCTTTTCAGTCTTTATTTTTGGAATGTTTAGTACCAGTATGAGAGCCAGTAATAAAACCACTGGCCATTTCTAAATGTCTCAAATTCTGCGGGGTATGAAAAATGATTGCAAATTTGCAATTAACCTTGACATCCAGATAAAACCCCAATCTCAATATAGGTAGCTTTACATTTGTGTTTGTGGAAATACCAAGCATGATTTCTTATGATGGTTTCTCCTTTAAAATGGCAACAGCATGACCTGTAGCCTGCCCTTAATTTGAAAGGTGGCAAAGGGGCAGGTTTTTCTGTCAAAATTTTGAAGCTGGTAAAATGAGCAACAGAAGAAAGAAAGCACTTCAAAATCCCTGATATAAAAAAAAAAAAAACAACAAAAAACAAAACAAAACAAAAAACCAACAAAAAAAAACTCTGGTTACTGACTGTAATGTTTTGAGGACATGCATGTCTGCCTGGGCAAAGCATGTGATTGTGGGCTGACAGACACCCTTTCCCTTTGAATAGGACAACAATCATGGGGGGATCTGCCCTACCGTATCAGAAAAAATACCATTCGACACAAACTGATTTGCCACAATTATCTTACCCTGCCAAGACAACGACAAATAGTCTTGCTTCACGGCAGAAACTAGCCAAGTTGACCAAATGATGTATGAAAGGCAGCAAAACCCTTTGAAATAGTATGATGGGGGCAAAAGAAAAACGACAACACAGAAATAGAACGCATTAGTCTCCTTTTTTTTTTTTTTTTAAACCATCGGCTTCTATCTTGCTACTCCGGAGCCTGCAGAGTAACTACCAAATTCTCTAACATACCAAAGTTTTAAAAGACTCCCAAAATAATCTACCAATTAATATGGAAACAGTTTTGGTAAAACATTGCAAACAAATCTGGCCAGAATACACAATAGCCAACGGTCTCAACAACGGTCTCCAGTTTTGCTAAAGTAATATATTGCAGCTGTTTGTATTGACGTTAAAATAAGATCTTGATAAACTTTGCGTCAAAGTGGTGAACTGCTACATTATTGGTTACAGACACCTATATGCTATAAAACAACTGCTTTGGTATAAAAACATATCCAAAGGGAAAATAAATTCTTGTAAAATTCACAGCATAATTTGAGGAGAAAAAAGGCAGTCACTTAACTCATTTTTTTCTTCAGTTTCCATGTTTTGGATGGAGAGACTTGTGCAGGTGGTTCTGATGAGGAACTACATGCAAGGGGGAAAAATAACAAAACATAAAAGGGTAGACTCTGGAATAGATAGTTCTTTCCACTGCAAAATCCTCAACCAGTGAATAAGATTTTCAAGGAAGTAATGTTTAGGAGGTTGTTGTGTACAATAAGACCCTGTTATGTGGGGCCCTGCTGAAGAAGAAATCTTTGTCGAGAAAGGCCTCAAATTACCATTCTTATTTACCTTTTCTAAGTTGTTTTAATTTCCTTAAAGAATTAAGGGCTGTCTAGAGAGAAAAATAGAGAAAAGCCATCTTAATTCAAATGATAATGTCCAGCTCCATCCCATTCCAAGTCCATGAGTCATAAGGCCAAAGGGTTATCTAGAACCAGCCACTGACTGTCTTCCTTTCACTGGGCTGGATCCTTTCGTCTCCCGCGCCCATTGCTGCTCTCATCTGTGCCGGGCCCGGTTGCAGCTTGCAGGACTACGGGGGGGGGCCTCTTGGCCTGAGGGGTGGTGCTTCCCTCTCCTTTGACCCGATTGGTGTCAGTATCCACCTGCAGGGTCTCCTCTCCACCTGGCCAGCGCACGCTATTAGGGACTCCACTGCTATGTGCTCCCCTTTAACAGAGTTACACAATACCGACCGACAATAAGAAATATCACTGCAAACACTTCCCCTCATTGTCAAGCTACAGGATTTACAAGCAGCTTTTTACGAGAAATTTCACTTAAAAAGGGCAAAATAATTAAGAACCAGTGGAACAGTAATGTCAGGCAGTCCAAGGTTTGAACTGAAAGAGGACGCCAAGCATTTCATCACCAACAGCTACCTGCAAAACAGCTTCAAACTTCGCTCTGAAATGCTCCTTAGAAGATTTTGCCACATAATACCATATGGTGATTACTTGGTGGTTACATGAAACTGGTGAAATGGTAAGATGGATGTCTCAATCTCACTATGGTTATTCCGCAGTATTATTTTGTGCCTAATGATTGCAAAAGAAAAACTGATGAAAATTACATATATACTTTTTAACAAAGGTTTTTCTCTGTAGTAGCGGTTCAGTGATATCTCCCTTCTGACGTGAGCAGCTTTTGTTCTCAACACACCTTGTAGTAAAAAACACCACCTTAAAAATGACGCACAGGGGGAACACACAGCCAAATGTCAGTGCAGTCACGAGCTGGCCATTGAACTCTGCTGCACACACACTCCAGTCATTGGAGACTCCTCCCGGTCCATGCCCTGCCTCATGCCCAGGTGGCCTTCCGCTAGGTAGTGGGCAGGCCCTGTGTTCGTGCCCATGGAGAATGCAGGGTGCGCTGCCATGCCAGTCTCCTGCCGTGGGTTCGAGAAGGCACCTAGCCCCATGCTCAGCCCACCATTCTGACCAAAGTCAAGGGCTCCGGCAGGCAAATGGCGGAGCTGGTAGGCCTGGTTGCCATGGTTCCCAGTGGAAGAGGACGATGTAGAGGAAGAGGAGGCAGAGGAAGACAGGGAGGTCATGGACAGATGGCCATGAACCACCTCCATGGAGTCCTGTGTCGAGGAGCTGTGTGTCGGGGAGGTGTAGTGGCGTGGGCGTGGGCGTGTAGCCATCATCTGCCCATGGTGGTGATGAGTATGTGAGTGGGGATGCAGGGCCTTGGGGTGCTGAGGGGGAACATGGAAGGTGGTCTCCTGGACTGGGTGGGTTTCTCCAGTGACTGACTCTGGTCCGACGCCACCTCCCCACACCAATGGAGGTGGGTAAGGCTGTCTTGCCTGTCAATGTTAAGCAAATCAGAGTCAGTTGGGAGTTTTTGGACTTTACTATGAAATACTGTAAGACACGTGATTTTTAGTGCTTTATGAAATAAATTTTTTGGTAGACATACTTCTAAATTTAAACATGGCAATTTCTGAACATTAACATTGACCATCACTACTACTACCACAGAAGAGTTGTATGTTATCTGATATAACACTCAGTATCATTATTCAGATGGGTCCTTCCTAACCTGTGGGCAGAGGCTGTCACCATCAATGGCAGGCATAGCTGTGCCAAAGTGTCCTCCACTGTGCAGGTGGTGATGGGTAGGGTCCGATCTTGCTCTTCCACTGGTACTTGTCCCAGACGATCCTCCTAAGGGTTAAACAAGAGTGTCAGAAGAGCAGCCTCAGCAACTTTACATGAAATATGTTAGATGCTACAATAGGATGACCAAATTGTTGATCAATGAACAGGTTAAAGTTGTCTGAAATTTCAAACAAGAAAACGGCTTAATAGATTTTAATAGTTTTATTGTTCATTCTGGTTACTAGTTAGCTGGTCAATATTAATGCCAAGTTCCATATAATCATTCATTGCAGTGAAGTGATATAAAACATCTCTAATGTTATCTTGGAGCACAACTGACAAATGAATGCTACTTTAAATGGAGGACAGTGGAACAGCTGCCCATAGATTTCAGGTGACAGTTACCTGAACTAGAGGAGGTGCTGGAGGTGGTTCCTGAAGACTGGGACTGCTCTAACGCAGGGCTTGTAGACACACTGCTGCTTGTATTGGTCCCCTCATCCGCAGTCTTCTTGAAGAAGCTGTGCTGCAGGGCATAGTAGGGCTGGATGCGGCTTTTAGGGTCATAGTCCAACATCCGGAGGATCAGGTCCTTGAACTTCAAGTAGTCAGCAACAGCATGGCCAGACTCCCCCGCCCGCCGGCCACCTGGACCCCCTGTCTCCACACCCAGGATGGAGTGGAGCTTCCGCGAGGCTGGAGGCTTATACTGTTTAAGGCAGAGTGCACAAAGATTAAGAGATTTACTCTGCTGAGACTTCTGCTGTATCATCACACAATCTACATTGGTTTTTAATAGCAATCACAAAATGTACATTTTAGACAGTCTTGCTGCAACAAAGAAAAAAAAAAAAGCAGCTCACCCTTTTGCCATCTTTGGTCTTCTTAACACTCCATGTACCATCCGAAAGCTTCTCAAAGAACTTCCTGGCTTTTGGGGCTAGGTCCATTATGTGATTAGGCGGGATACCAAGAACCTCGACTATTTTGTTCATCTGGTCCACCTGGAGGCGAAGTTTTTAATCATGTTACTGTTATGCTAACACTGTAAATGTGCAAATTAAAATACAGCAGACCAAATGCATTTTTATACACAGTGTTTAGTTAAAGTTAAATCTCAATAAATCTTGCACTAAGATGAATCCACCATTACCGATTTTAAGCCTGAACAACCCATTTTTGTGTTATGTTTTAGGGGATGTGAACTTTCTGAGGTCTACGTGACATTCTTAATCTAGACATCGGGTGAGATGTTAACAACTATGAAACCAATTAAACCATTACCACTCTGATGCTGCTTTTCCACTAGTACCTGATAGTACCTACTTGGCTCGCCTCGACTCGGCTCGGTTGTGTTTCCATTACAAAAAGTACCCCCTCAGTGTGGGAGGAGTCTTCACAGCGAGGCGGCCTGAAACTCCGCCGATATGTGTTGTTATGTTGCAGAGAGAAACAAACAAATTAACACAGCGAAACGTCTGCACCTCGTTGTTGCTCCACAGACTTGTTTTCTGTGCAG
>JBAJHX010000049.1:9172954-9194339 GCA_037176925.1 Amniataba percoides | reverse complement strand
CTCATAGCAATACACACATTTCACATATATATATATATATATATATATATATATAATGTTTGAAGAATATGTTAAACCAAAACTCATTCACAACATAATTTATTGTCAGGTTTAACAAATACTGAGATCATAAGCTATTCCATAAGATCTTTACTCATGTAATAGACTGAATAATGTTTTATCTAATAAGCTCAACATATTATATATTATATATATTATATTATTTAGGTTATACACGTCTAATAATGTCTTATAAGCTTAATTTATGATATAGGCAACACAATTGTATTTGTTCTTCTACTTTACACTCATTTTGGTCAAATACCTTTTATGTGTTTCCTTGTTTCCTTTATGAGCTGCATTGGAAGAGTAGTTATAAAAATGATGAATTTTGATTAAAAAAACTCTAACCTTGGATGAAATCCACATTATTTGTATGGCAAGGATGGCTGAAACCTCAAATAAGCCTCGGATAAACTTTGGAATATATTTTGATATAGAGAAAAGACTGTGATTCTTTTTATCCCTTTCATTTATACTGAAATCACTTTAGGAAGAGATCTATTAATGGCCAGAATTCAAGAGGAATTATTACCAGATAAACCTGTGTCAATGCACATATGGGTATATCTATCTATTATTCTAATTTGAAAAACAATGAACCTATCTTTTAAAGTGGCCTTTGCAAATCTGCAGATGAGCTAAAAGTCTGAACTTGTAATCAGTGCTCAAGATAATTTTGTTTGTCACTTGTCCTAAGCTGTAGGTCTGTTTCTCCTTTAAAAAAAGTACAATTTAAAAGCCCTGTTAAACCTTTCTGATATTAGGCAATACGTTTAGAATTACATCAGTGCTAACATAACTCTTAAGTATGGCTATTCAAAGAAGGAAACAAATACGCACAATTATCCTAAACAATATGTCAGTGCAGTGTAAGTACCCTACACTTTCATTTTATTTTAGTGACTACAAAGTAATATGATTAGCACCATTTTTCTGTTGCGCAATTCCAAGTCAAATTTGAGACCACAATGATCACTGAGTCCTTGAATCCTCCATTCACAAGAGTTTCAGATAACACAGAATGATATCTGTGATCTGGGAGAAATCGTCAGCATGTGACATCTGCTGGTTGTATGCAAACTCAATAGGGATTCATCAAAAACTTGAAGTGATCTATTCAAACCACTGAGTGACTGGACATTTGTGACAAGAAAACAGAACAACTTTGTTCAAGGTATCAATTCATATTCAGTGTTATTTAACAAAAAAAAACCCTGCAACAGGTCTGGATTGCTGTTTGGAAAAATATCAATTACTTTACTGTTCTCACAGATTAATTCTACCTTAATCATTTGCAAACCATCTAATATATTCTGACGGTCAATTCTGTATCAAAAGAGGAGGGGGAAATGGTAGACTTTCTCTCTCCACAGCACTTACATATTTGTACTGCTGGTGCTTTACACACTTTCATAAAATGTCAAGAATGCTTTTATAACACAAATAATGAAGGTGCCAAATATAGTCCTGTTTAGTCTTTAACATGTGATATTGGTGGAGAGGGCTACCCATCCAATCTTCTTTCTAATCACAGGATGTATGTTGCTTTGCTGATTAATTTAGGTGATTTTGAATTACTGTTGTTGTGTTGTGTCAGTGTTTGTCATCAGTAATGTTGGGTGGAAGCCACGAGTTACTTGATTTGTTTTCACCATAGAATTCTGTGTTGACAGCAGGAAGTGTTGTAACAGTAGCTATCAGGGATTTAAAAAAAGAAACAAAGCGTAGCGTCTTTCCGGCCCATTGGCGGCTGCAGCTCATGATTAACTTTGCCAGCACTGGTAAAGTTTCCAGAGGTGCTGTGGATTGTAGATCCATGCAATAGGTTGTGACAGTACTATGAACAAAGAGGAAACCGTTCTGCTTTTTTATTAGTGCCTCCATGGAGTACATTTCTAAAAGACTGCAGAAAACTATTCAGTAGCTTGTAAAGAGAATGTTGTCCTTGTGAAGCCTTCGTGGCCTGTTTCATGCTTTTCACAAATGTTTCCATTAATACATTTTTGGGGCAGAATGAATATATTTCACTCCACCCACCTAAAGGAACTTGCCTTTGATATATTGAGGACCATCGTCACTCACAACTTTTTCAAGGCAACCAAATGACCAACGATCTTGCATGCCTGGCTGTATTGTTTGACCATCAATCATCCACAAATGAGCTCACATAAAATAACATAAATGTGTTACTTTGGCTCCTCCAGTGATTCCTGTGCCCTGAAACATTTATTGCCTTTACTCTGTTTTTTGAGACACCACCAAATAAACATGACTACTTTCTATCTGTTAACAACTCACTTCATTTAAAATGACGATCAATCAGTCCAACTTTATTCATTTAGCTCTTTCCATACAGATCTGTTCAAAGTGTTTTAAAGTTTACTGATAAGCTGAAAGTAAGATAATGCAATGAAAACAGTGAACAGTACCATTGCAAAGTTTACTTAAACTTAGTTTTAAAAGATATCAGCACTTTCAGTTGTCCTCAGATCCTCAGGCAGATTGTTCCAACGGCTCCGAGCACAGAAACTAAAACTGGCCTGACTAGAGGTTTTTGTCCTGCGCACTGAAAAAGCTGGGAGACTCGTGCCAGAGGATGTGAAGTGCCGTCCTGGTTCATACATTGCAAGCATGTCAGACAGGTGGGCCAGTGCCATGAAACCATGAAGCGATTCAAAGACAAGTTAAAGAATCTAGAAATAAAAATAAAAATTGACAAGCAAGCAATATGAAGACATTAAAATTGGCATAATGTGTCCTTCTGTTCCTGTAGTCAGCACTAAGGCAGCAGACCTCTGGATCACTTTGAACTGATTTATGACTTTTTTTGGGGGGGGTTGACCAGATAGGAGAGAACTGCACTAGTCTGGATGCAAACATGCATGAGTCCCTTTGTGTAGCTTTGAGAGGGAGACATGGGCGAACTTTAGTGACATTTTTGAGACAATAAAAAGCAGGTTTGATGACATACCCCACATGAGCCCTAAAGCTCAAGTCCTGACTCAAAGATGATAACAGTGTATCAGTGTACGAGTGTGTTGGCTTGAGCTAAGTCACAGAGAATCTGATTTGTTGCCGGTTTCTCTCCTTTACACTCTTAACTCCTCTGGCTTCACCACCACACTGCCTCCATTTCCTCACCTGCCAAAACAAAAATGTTTAAATAGCTTAATTGCCTTTAACAGTTATGGACAATTTAGGTAAAAATGTGTCCATAAATGTATATATTTACAACTGTTCTCAAAATAAATGCATTATTTTGTTGCAAGATGTTAGGTACAGTTTACCAGCCAATCACAAGGCAACCGCATGCACACATAGAAACAAACTCTGGCCAGTTCACCTAACCTGCATGTCCTTGGATTATGCAACTGTGAAACTCTCACAGACACAAGGAGACATAATATGCTGCACAGAATAACAACCTCTTATCAGTGGAATCAGGACTTAAACTTTCTGGTGCTAACCACTGCAATGCCGAAATGATGAGTGGACAGTGGTGTAAAAGATACTAAGATAATTCATTTAAGTAAAAGTAGCAATACCACACGTTAGAAATACACATAAAACAAAAATACCCTACCAAAATTAAAAATATCTATTATGCAGAATGGCCCATCTCACAATAAAGTATATATTATTGTATCATAATTATTGATGCATTAATGTATTCATCACTTTAATGTTGCAGCTGGTAAAGGTGGAGCTCATTTTAATTACTTACTGGGTAGCTTGTGAATTTTCCCCAGGGATCAATAAAGTCTCATTTTAATTTATAATAGTACATCCTAATTTATTTGTTGATTATATTTTCGATTATCTGAAACTGCAAAGTAATTAGTAACCTACATGAAGATATCAAACAATTGTACTCGAGTAAAAACTACAATCTTGCCCTCTAAAGTGTAAAAACGTTCTATCCATCTAATATGTTAGATGGAGAATATGTTAAAGTGATATGGGTTGCTTTTGGGGATCTTTTTATTGTTTAGGATATGTTCATAGCATACCACTCAGAAATGCTATTTGTCCTGTTACACCTCCCCACAGAGCACATTATACTTATCTCTTCAAAAAGTTAGCATTTTATTTTACTAAATTCTTTTGGTATTTGTAAATATATTTCACTTTTACATCAAACTGACATTTATCCATTCGGTATTTTAAAAATTGTGGATTTTTTTTATTTGGTTTTGAATATTCTTAATCTAATTGGACGATATCTTAGTAAAAATGGTATACAAAACATTTGTCTGAATATTTCTGAAACCTTCAGTAAAACATATTTGGGTTGGGGCTGGACCAAAGGATTATAATTGACCTGCAGAAGACAAATATTACCCTGCCCACGCCTACATATGGTAAAATGAAGGCAAACTCTCCTGCATGGCAAAATATGACATTTCTCTTTGTAAATTTCATCTTTCCCACTTTCCTCAGTTTTATGATCTACTATGTCATTCTGTCTTTTGTTATTTCCCTTCCTTTAGTTTTCCCCTCTGTCCAGTACTGTTGTTGTCTGGTCTAATCTCACTTGGTTCTGATTTACAACTGAAAGACCATTGAAAGTGGCCTAAATCTAGATTGAATAGCGAGATTTATAGATATTACCATGCATATACCAGATTCTTTATAAATATTTCTTATCCAAGCACTCAAAAGTTGAGTGCTTTAGATCTCCACAGTGTCCACAAGTCACCAAGTTAATCATTCCTGTTTCCGAGCTAAGATATCAGCTGACAGGAATTCCTCACCCCAAAATTTTTTATCCACTCTTTGTTCATCTAACATTCACATATTTTCTCTACAGTTTTGCCACACACGCCCCTTCCGCAGATACTTTCATGTCATTAATGGCCTCATTGTTGACTGACTAGCTTTTTCTTGCCCACTCAACACTATAGTCAGAGGCTGTCCAATGCAGAGTGTCTTTGAGTGAGTGATCATTGAGTGATTGACTGCAAATTGTTACTTATAGGCTACAACAACAACCACAAAGCAAACCTCTGTAGTCTCCACAGAGTTCCTAATGCACATAAAGCAACAAAAAACAATGTTTTGCCACATAAGTGCATGAACACTGTCAAAACCACATCTAATGTTCGAAGCCCACAGAAAGAAAAAAAAAAGCATGTACCCATTTTTCTGAAACATCCTTCCTGCCTGCCTTGATATCATTGTATACGTTTTCATTAACAACCCGGACTACTAATAACTTTTCGGATGTTTGCATGTTGGTCCTCATTAGTGAGGGTATGTAATGTACAGCTGTCACCTGAGGGTGCTCATAGAAGCTGTCAGAGATCACAAAAAGCCCATATTTAGGTGTGTTTTCTGTAGATGACATAAATGTGTTTGAGGTTTAATTTAAACATTCATCTCATCCTTAGTCCATAAGGAAAATGGTTTAGTTAGTTTCAAGTTCACCTTAAATCTCAAAGTACTGTTAACCTTGTGTGTGAGAAGTACATTTTAGACTAGAACTTGTTTTAAGACCTAATCTGTACCAGGACAAACAACACTTGAGCATTTACATAATTTATATTGGCATATATTGGTCAAGTGTCTTTTTCATGTTCTCTGTGTAAATGTGTTAATGTTTCATTTGATTCTTATCAATCTCTGATCAACATATGAAAGAGTACAATATGATAGATGTTTGATTTCACCATTAAGGCATATTTAGAATGAGAAATTATGCTCTGTTTGCAATACTTAACAAATATTCAAAAACTTATATTATCTTAAATAGTTTTTTTCTTGTGACCCTGCTGCAAAATTTTGAATTTATCTAATCTAAATCTAAATACAGCTCCTGTGTTCAGCCAGATATAGCTTCACATTCTCACAGTGAAAACAGCCGTACACTGTGTAGCTCATGAGCTCATACCTCCGCTCTGTGAGTACAGTCTGTTCAAGGGAAAAAACCTTCATCTAAAAGATTTTTCTTTACTTGGGAGTCCCAATATAATCTTTGACCACAGGATGGCAGCAGATGCTTATTTTGTGCTCCACAGACCATCTGGCGATGACGTCCATGATGTCTGAATTCCTTAGTGAACACTTTATTTGGAGATTGGAGACAGTGACACAGCTTCTGACTGACTGAGTTAAAGCCGGTTAATGGTAATGACTCACATTCAGTGGCTATCACTGTTCTGAACTGACTGGTAATGTTGACCTGGAAATTACCTTGCATTTCATATGATTATCAAATACATAATGTGTTTTTGAATTCTGAGTGTACGCTCAGGGTGTCTGCCTAAATGGCATGGGTCACTTCTTTTTAGGCCCTCATGGCTGAGAATACAGAAACTGTTGGATCAAATATTCCTGTCTGAATGTGCTCACAGGTCCTTCCAGTGAATTTAATGATGTTTCTATTATTTTGTCCACTCTGATATAATTCAGAGATGCCAGTACTGATTTTTAGTGTAATAAAGTATAATGCATTTTCATTTACTCAAGAACTGAACTACAATGTTTCTGATACTGCTCAATTCTGAGGGACATGTTATACTTTTTACTCCATTGCATGTGTTTGATTACTTTGGCTGCTTTGCAGATTGAGGGTATTGATATAAAATATGCTCAATAAATAAATTATGATTTCATGTTATGGATAAAGATACAACTTTATTGATCCCATGGCAAAGTAAGGAAGCTACCAGTAAATAAAATAAATTAAAAAGCCCCACCTTTGCCATCCCCTCCACTGAATGCACATACAAATATGAATTTAATATTTATAACTAATAAACATGTAATAAATAACTATATTTAATTAATATATCATTTCTATTGCTAAGTGCTGATTATGTTATTCTGCATGATTGGCACTTGGCAGCAGAAGGACATTGTTGCAGAAAATGTGCAAAAAGTACAACTGGTTAATGGTAAAAAGAGATTTATAGGGATCTGCTGGATCTGATTTAATCACAAGCGGCTCATGCACGTTCATATCTGTCCATCCATATCTTTCTTTCTTTCCCAGCTGTGTGTGCTCAAACCAGCAACAGGATCAAGTCTGTTTAGGTCTCCTGACACAACAGCTTTCTTGAACAGTTTCTGAAACTGTCAGGCATTTAGGTTTCTTGTTAAGAAACCAATTGCTACAAGAAAATTGCATCCTGATATTGTAGAGTAAAAAGTGTGTTGCAAAAAAGCTGCTTTGTAAGGTTCTGTCTTTTGCAAAATCCCAGATCAGCTTTGATATGAATGTTGGCTCAAATCCAGATTTCTGATCAGTTTTGTGTTAGGAGGTTATCATTTGGACATAACTCATTTTGACATAATTCTTCATAGCTTGTTAAAACATAGGAGAGACTATTAAATATGTTTCCAATAGTTTCTACTACAAGTATATGCATTCAGAAAAATTTGAGTTACAGAAACATTTTTATGAAATCCTAAGACTGATTCTAATGAGAATAGTCCACAGAAATTATGGCTTCTTTTATATACTGAAATATTATTCCCCACTATTTGCAACTCTTTTTCAGCACAAAAATTAAATCTACAATTAAATCTGCAATTCTACAATGTTCTCTGTCCCAGAGGTTCCCTGCATGTATACAAGTGAAAAACATTTCTGAACTGTGTTGCTCTTTATTTCAAAAGATGATCAGACGTGAAACTGTGATAACATAATTAATCTAGAGTGGACATACCTTTTCCAAATGTACACTTTATTTTAAACAAAAGTACAAAAAAACAAACATCAGGTATTTACAATACTTGCATGGCAATGTTCACTTTCTTTGGTCATTCTTCCAATTTGATGGTTTGAAACAAGGTAGGCAACAAACAGTAGCTTGGAGGTCTGAGATTATAACACATGCTGAATCTATATTCAACCAGACACTGAGCAACCTACTGATGACTCAGAACGTAATTACATTTTTAAGTCTGCAAGCAATTTATCAACAGTTTAAAACCAAGATGTGAATTATGTGACGATTATTCAATTTGCCTACCAGGACATTTTATCTTGTACAATATAAATAGCAGAAAGAAAATTTAAACCACACACTTCACATTACATCCTGGTCTTAATACATTTTCCAATTTAGTAAATGCTCTTAAGAGGACCAAAACTGTGACGTGTACAGCTTGCGCGTATCCCATCGTATTCTACACACACCTGACATGAAAACATGAACCCTAGAGCACATCACAAACTGAAGCGATTACAGGTAGATTTAGATTAAAAAGAAAAAAAAAACATCATAACGGCTACTTTGACACATACGTTCTGTCCCGTGTGCTCGATTACGAAATTATGCCATAGCTACACAATACAACAATCATACCTCAACACCGATGGAGCACAAATTGAGAATTCTCTCGCAGCCTTGACAGATCAACTAAAATAAATCCATTAACTACTACAGGCTTCTTGAGGAAAAGCATGATAATGTAGAACAGCGTTATGTAAAAACAACCTGCACGGCCTGTATAAAAAAAAGAAAAGAAAAGAAAAAAAAGCCCGTAAAATGAGTCGAGTTATGCTGTACATTCTCAATAATTTACCTGCTCGTGTTACATCATGGTTATTTAAGTCCAGTCTATTTGAAAAATGAGACAGGCCAAATGAGTTTCTGTCATTTTCGTGTCCTGATTACTTTGCAAAGAGATACACACAATCAAAGAAACAACACAAAATCATGTAACACCAAAGAACTGCGGCATTTCACCTACTTCCTGCAATGCAACATTTAAATCATAGTACCATCTAATGCAGAGTGTAACAATATACCCTTAGCCCTTTCAGGAAGTTCTTCTCCATGTCAACATTTTCTTTTTTTTTAATGCCTGAATGAACAAACTGAAACACATGCACAAATGAACAGATTAATTACACTGATGGTGAAGGCAGAGGTTGTTTTAGCTGTGTAAACTAAAGAAGTGAAGGCGGTGACGACCCCCCGGATACCTGCTACATCTCCGAGGGCCAAACACAGACTAATGCAGGCCTACGCATCCTTACAGCAAAGGCAACTGGTCTAGTAAGTCATTTTTACTTGCATCAACTAATAAAACCAAAAAGATCTGCATTTTCTCAGTTTCCCAAATTCCACTCTAACAAACATGAATCCTAATAGTAGACAGGTTTACACATGTATCAGTAGTGCAGACAAGTTATGTATATCACAAACAGTATCCATTCTTTTTTTTTTAAGGAATGAAGGGGTGAGGGATTGAGGGGCTCAAAGGGGTGCTAGGATATGTTTTTTTTTAGTAAAATTCTCCCTGAAACCAAATCCAAACCGTTGTCTTCTTCCCAGTGTACACTTTTTTCCCCCAAAGACAGAGGTGAAGAGAAATGTGCAAAAGTTCCATGTTCTCACTGTAGACGGAAAGATTGAAAGAAAACAATGTTATTTAAAGGACAATGGCTTTGTTAGTCTTTATTTATGCATATGATGGAAAAGTTTTGTCTCCTACCTTTCACATTCCCAAAGGGTGGCGGCTGTTTCTTTACACCTCAGCTTTTTGGCTGTTCTCCTCTACTTTCTCCTCCAGTTTTTTCTCCTCCTCGGAAGACCCATTCTCCTTTTCACCAGTCTTCCAGCTTCCTTGCCTGTTGAGAATAAAACATGCTCAAAGTCCTGAATACACCCCTTTGCTGCTACTGTCTACTCCTATTATCATGCAATAAATCAATCAATCACTCAATCAATCAATCAGTCATTGTTCAGTTCAACTAAAGGAATAGCTAAAAGCAAGATGAGATCGATCCTATGGAGCCAGCAGGTGGTGAACTTAGCTTAGCATAGCGACTGAAAGTTGGTGGAACCAGCTGTGTGTCTCTATCCAAAGGTTACTAAATGTGCCTATCAGCACCTCTAAAGCTCAGCAATTAACACATTATATATTGTTTATTTATTATTATTAACTGCAAAAAGTAAAACAGGTTATTGTTTGTATGGGGGGTTTGTGCCGGGCTGTTTCTTGGTTGGACAAAATCAGGTTAGATTACCTTATTTGGCTACATTGTGCGACCTCTGGACAAAACTGAATTTGCGAATAAGGATTATTATTACATAACAACATTAAAATTTGTAGAAAGATTATTATGGACATCTTACTTGGATTTCTTCATGTAGACCCCGTATGCCAGGCCTATAACCACAGTTGCGACGAGGAGACCGACTACAACTCCAACCACGACCTTGGTTTGGTCACTATCATCTGATTGGCCTGTAACAAAGATTAAAACAGAAACGTCAAGAGAGACACATATCAGAATAAAAACCTCAACCTAAAAGCATATATATAGAATATAGGAGAGAAACAAGTCATTATGTGCAATAGATGCGTTGATGAATGAACACATCCGCGCTGTACATGGTTATGACTCATTGACTTAAATGTTAATGACAGATATTCTTAGTTCATGACTCATTTTATCAGCCAATGGGATTATGGACAATGTTGACATTTTGTCAGGATGCTGGTAGCTCCATCCCTCTTATTCCTTCATATCTGTACATTATTCATGACAACACACTGTCCAAAAACTGTTTTTTATTTTTCACTTCTAGGCCAAGGTGATGATGAAAGTAAATATTTGATCAGGAGCCTTCTAAGCAACATTTGATTCCCCCAGTCTTTACTCATCCCCTTCCCGTTTCTTACAAGCAAAAAGACTGCTACAACTTACCTTGTTTATCCATTCTCACCTCCTCAAATACTGAAATCAGATATAAAATAAAATTAACGTCCAACCAAAAGAAAAAAAAGGAAAACAAAGTCCAGAAAAATTACTACTCTACTTCTATTCTACTTTTGCATGCAAGTAGTTCAAAGAGGGAACAGATCCCAGCATCCCAACATATACACTCTGGAGGAAGAGAAAGGTGAAATGCTGTCTCAAACACACAGGAATGGGAAAGCAAGAGAGAGCAAAGAATGACGTTAACGCTATACGCTTTCGGTGTACACAGTGCTGAGTGCATGCATCAGTTACAGTTTGATGGTGATGTGGTTATGTTAGAAAGTCAGACCTTCAATCAGTGATCATCACAAGCCAAACAAGCCTCAGTATAAAATAAATCCATTCATACCTCAAAAGCAGCATCAATTTTAGCTTCTAATTTATACATTGTGTATTTATTCATGTTTTTCTTCTCATCTTTTACTGATATTTCACAAATGATTGTAGTTCTATTGAAGCATCTCCACATTATGTAAAGTCAACATGCAGACAGAAGGAGTTAGTGAGCACAGGCGGAAAACATCCACGAAGGCTGATTACGGATTTAGGCTCTAGGAAAAATAGAAAACGGAGAGAGACAGAGAGACGAGAGGGCTCTGCTACCACTTTGTACTTACGGGACGACACATATATAGGTTTCTTATCTTCGCCAAACTCATTGGTCGCTGTACAAGTGACAGTCAGATTTGCAGTAGGCACGACTGCGATCTTCTGTGTGATCTTCCCGTTGGTGGAGGAGCTCTCATCAAGCTGAACAATGAGAAAAGAAGAACAAAAATATTTACATAGCTGTCTTTACTCTTGGATCTATAAATCTGACACGCCATGCGAGGCATGGATCTTTTCAAACACTAGGGGGCAACATTGGACTGATGGGTGACTCAGCCTTTTCATGACAAAGGCGCAGCGTGTGCCTCTGGGATGTAGACACTACAGTCTCACAGGAAAACCTCAGACACAAAGACAAACTGCCAACACCCTTTTCACATCCTCTACATATACAAGAGGATGTGGCAATTTTGTAAATACCCATTACTGAGCCTGTATTCAAGCCTCACATTATTCCCGCTGAAAAGGCTTTAAAGGATGCAATGATAGGAGAAAAAATAAACTTTGACTGAAATGTAGAAATGTGTGCCATCTTCAAAATGCATTATCCTTTGGTGAAAGAGTTCTGTGTACCTTTGGAGTTGATTAATTATTGCAAACAGGTTGAGGATTTGAGGTCATTTCGAGGTTAGACACTGACTGAAAGGGCTGAACAGAATTGCAAGTGCACAAACCCTCAGGTTGATATGTAATGCAAACTGCTTCGCTGAGTGACCGTGCTATCAGTGTGCACACAGGTACACCACAGAAACAAAGGAGGGAAAAAAAGGTCAATTTAAAGAAACTGTCTTCATGACAGTCCGGTACAAAATACTGTGTTTGAGCCTGGGAGAAAATGAAAAAATTTACTCAACAACCAGGAAATGTTTGGACTGGATAAGTTCAAAAGTGTGACAGCTGGGGAAAATATGAACAGTGCAAACTGTTACACACATAACAGGGAGTATTCACTCACTCTGCAGCACAGGGTGAGTGGCAAAAGCAAAGCATGAACTGTCTCCAAGACACCAAGACACTTAGCAAACAATGAATTGTTTTGCTTCCTTATATAATCCAAGGGGAGGAGGCTTCTGTTAAGTCACACCTTCACATCTTTGCTGATATTATTCATGGGTTTGCTCTGAGGAAAGCAGTGTCATTATATTTAAACAACCATATGTCTCAGTGTTTTGTCTTCTCTGCTTGATGAACTGCTGAAGGTGTCCGGCAGTTCAGCGAAAGATTTCAGAAGTTTGATGGTAGTAAATAGAATCAAATATTGTATCCCAGGGTCGTTCTGAATGAAGCCAGAATTGTTCTGCAATGTGTCTTATTTGACAGCATTCAGATAAACAATGTCCCTGAAGTTGTTTCTGCAGGACAAACCTGTTGTCGTCTTTCACCTAAAGACTGCTATTAGGACAGGAATTCTGATGACAAGCAAAGCTGATTCACATGCCAGAGAATGACAGTGTTAAATGGAGAAAAAGTAAAAAGACACTAAAAGCAGTCTGAATAAAATTGTAGGTGGTAAGAAGGAGGACCTGAAAAATATCTGGATGTGTGGTAACTTGTTAAAACTGAAATCCATCATGGTTTTGTTAATGAATAAATCATTACATTCAACTGTGCTGGAAAACATACAAGTTAATGAGCACACAGGGGGAACTAGTTCTTCATGGCTTACAACTGAGAAACTGGCTTGTTCAGTTGCAACTGTCCAGCAATAAATTCTGTGGTTCACTTGCTCACTTGCTGTAGTGGGTGTCAACAAGGGAGACATATACAGATTTCAGTTCAGAAAATTATAATCCTTGAGATTTTCATGAAAAGAAACTTGTTTTTTATACTAATTATTACCACATTTTTTCAGCGATAGCCCTTGAATGTGTTGGAAATGGATGTAAATGAGTCTGCCGTTCTCATGCTGCATTCAAACTGTCTGCCTACACACAAAGCATTCTCAGGGAACTGATGCAGCCTGTAATCCAACTTTACTGTCAGTAAATTACTCAAAAAACAAATAAGTTCTTTATTAAAACTTGTGGTTGTTTGGTTGTGCTATAAACAGACACCAGATGCTCTTTTGTTGAATTTCTGACAAAGCAGCTAATCAAGAGATGTCTTCCTGAGTAAAAATTAAACCACTATTAATGTTACCATGGTAACCACAAGTGTTGCTAAACAGGTATGAAGTTTAAATTTACAAAAATGAGGAATTATGGTATGAACTATTTACATACCATAACTGGCTAGCTTGCACACTGTGGTTATGTACACCTAACCACAGTGTGCAAGCTAGCCAGTCAAAATTGCTAAACTGTCATACACCTTCACCATCATGTCCAAAAATTGGTCAAACTATCGTGTGCTAACTGTATATTTGTTTTTCCCTTCTGCTTCATGACACATACTTCCAGTTTTGAGGAGTTTGCAAATTGCATCTGCTCCCACTAAGAGTCTGACGCTTATTACTGGCCTGGACACTGTAAACAAACTTACCTTGAGTACCAGCTAGTACACTGCCGATTTTCAGCTGTTCAGCTTTACACCAGATTCGATTTTGTTGTGTGTGTGTTTATCAATCTCGAAAGTCCTGTGTGTAACTGTATTGAGAATCTCTCGTGCCTGCCTCTGACCATCCAGCCAAATGTAAACCATCGCAACCCAAATATTTAATTCCTATGTGACAACAAGCCACTACTGTGTGTTACTGCTAATGCATAATTGTTTACTTTCTGGGTTTCTGCAAGCCTGGAGGAAAGGGAGAAATCTATGTGTGCCTGTACAGGAGCTGAGCATACATGAAAAAATAAAACCTTCATGCAATCATGATGAATAAATGTATGTGCAATTATATAAAATTGATAGACGCGACCTTCCAAAAACGATAACAATTATTTGTGGAAGAAATTCATGTAATTGTGATGAGGCCTAATGCTGTAAGAGTGTGAGCATGCATACCAAGGTGCCATTGATGTTCCAGGAAACAGCTGGCTTTGGAGAACCTTCAGCCTCGCAAATCAAGACTTTATGTTGGCCGTCTTCACTGCGATGTTTGGACAGCTGTGTGATGACTGGAGCACCTGCGACAGGATGCAACTCTTCAGATACATTTGATTTGCTCACTGGCTGCTTTTCAGTCATAAACACAAGGACGGACTCTACTTAAGCAATCATTCCGGGAAACATGCAAATACCCTTTCTTGCTAAGAGTTAGGTGAGAAGATCGATACCACTCTTGTGTCCTTACGTTAAATACGGAGCTGTAGCCATCAGCAGTTTAGCTTAGCTTAGCATAAAGACTGGAACCAGGGGGAAACAGTTAGCCTGGCTCTGTCCAGAAGCAGCTAAATCCACTTACCAGCGCATCAAAAGCTCACTAACGATTGTACAAACACCAAGCTGCAGTTGTGAGTAAGTCACTGGAGTGTCTGCTAGTTGCATGGCAACCCCACATAAAACCAGAATGAATTGTTTTCAAATGTGGCAGCTTTTTGTATGAATTAAACAAACAAGATACAACATGTGAATGTATGAGTGAGCTTTAGGGATAGTTTTTAGGTAGATTTTGTTATACCTGTTGTACCCAGTTTCCAACCACCATTTGTGTTAAACTGAGTTCACTGGCTGTTTCTTTATAACTGCTGTACGGACAAGAGAGGGGCATAAATCTTCTCATAACTCTCAGCAGCAAAACAAATTACTTTATTTTACAAAATATCTGACCTTCCTTTAAACACTTACCTTCGACAACCAGCTCAAAAGCAGCCTTTTGGCTGAGGGCTCCCACCGTCGCCTCACACTCGTAGCGACCAGAGTCCGAAAAAGTCACCTTGGTAAACTTGGGCTCTTTGTCCAGTTTCACATTATCCTGAATTAAACGGAAACAATATCAGCCCTGTTGATAACAAGCACAAAGTTGTCTTGATTGATTTCAGCTTTGTTGTATAAAAGATTGCTTTTACCTTTGTCCAGGACACCTTTGATTCTTCAGAAGCATCAATCTCGAGAGTTAGATCCAAGGTCTCACCAACACTCTTGACAATTTTTCCAGAGGGACTTAAATTGATGTCTAGGTCTGAAAGGAGAGGTGGATGGTGAAAAGATGGTTCAGGGGCCTGACAAGGGTCAAAACATTCCTGTCGTTAACCATACAACCCTGCACTTGGCTCACGGCCCTGCAGATGCAGCTTATTAGAGGCAGTGTGGTTGACACTTTCCCTCCACAAAGTGCACAGAAAGACAGGTAGGCTGGTAAAGAGAGACATTAGGACTTTCTTTTCTCAAGGAAACTCTTTTCATTTTCAAAGTAAGACACAAAATTACAGACAGAAAGGGAAATTACACCGACAATGATGCTGGCATGTGGCGAAATTGTAGTCATCTTTATTTTTCAAGAAATAAAACATGTTTTCTTTTTTTTTTTGCTGTTTCTTACATTTGACTGTGATGTCCTCAGATGCTTCCATTGTTGGGTCGTCGATGAGAGAGCATTTGTAGTTACCGGTGGTGTCACGTGACACATTGGTGATGGTGTGAGAGTCTGAGTCGTCCACTCTCACCACCTCGTCCTTCATGGACACACAATTAAACAGTGGTGTGATGAAAAACAATCAATCTTGGAGTTGTGATAAGCATGAACGGAGCAACTTTCTGATGGTTCAAAGAGATATTGACGAGTATGCGTACCTTTAGGTGGAAGTTAAAGCTTGTGGGAGCTGGGTTACCATCTGCCACACACTTCAGAGTCACGTTGCCTCCTTCTACGAGAGGGTCCTGAGCAATGACCTGGAGGAAGATGTTCTCTGTGGAGTCTGTGTGGTAAACGGGAGAAAGAAAGTCAGTATGTGAGGCTGGAGGGTGTGTCAAGTGGAGCGTGGACCCCCAACAGCTTACTGCAGGGACTGCAGAGACAGACTGTGTCAAACAGCAGCAACTTTGTGCCTCCGTATTGGTAATGACCAACTTCAAAACGCAGCTGAGGAATCGGACTAACGGCAGAAATATTCTGGGGCACTCGACCAAACAATCCTTTTAAAGCTCAATGTTTCTGCTCCATCTGAGGCAAACGCTTCACATTGCTTGTAATAATGTGTTCCAGCACCGATAAGTTCTACTTTAAAGGTAACTTTAATACTTAATGTTGCATTTGGTATAAATCCCAGTACGGACCCACAGAATCCACACCTCATTTTTCAGCGGTCACCATTAAAGGTGCCTGTGCTGTCGTCTTTATTGGCTGGAAGCGAGAAAACTGTTAATATCGTGTGAAAAATAACACAGGCGGCTGTCTGTCTCCACCGGCTACAGCTGGAGTTTTAAAAAGAGCTTTTGGGCCAGGATCCGCTACTGATGCGGCGAGATGGGATATGGAAAAAAAAGTACTTGACTTTCAAGTCAAAAGTCCAACTACTGGTAGGTTTGGCTGTATTTTTAAATTCATATCATGTCATCTGGCAGAATTACATCACAGTCAATAGACATTTAATAATTGAAGTTCAGAATTGCATACAAATCCAACACAGTTTCACTTTTGTCAATATTTTGAGAAAATTGAAAAAAAAAACACTCATAGGGGGGAAAAAAGCTCACATATCAATAATTAAATATACATCAACCATGTATAAAACAGCATGGCCAGAGAGATTTGGCCAGTGCAGCAGTGGAGAAACCCTCTGCTGCACTGTTGTTTTATTGAACTTTTCATATCTTTTCATATATACTGTATTTTTATAAAACAAAACTGGACTTCAGAACTTATGTGCTTTAAGCCTGCACACCGATCTATTTATTTATTTTTTAATACAAGACGTTATTAAGATAATCTTAAGATAATCTGCATCTGGATTTGTATCTTTACCAAACAGCTGAGGTGATAGACAATCATGAGATGCATGTAGCATATATGATATGCCAAAGAAATCGAGGTCTTTATGGAATAATTCAATTTTGGTAAATATGCATATTTATGTTTTTGCAGAGACTTAGATGAGATAGAATAAAGGCTGGAAACAAGAGGAGAGAGCAAGCCAGACTCTAAACAAAAACTCTAAATACCTCTAAATATGCTAATATATGTTCTCTAAAAGAAGTCTAAACACTGTGACTTCTGGTTTTATCCAGTTATTTCTTGGTAGCTGTTTCCAGTCTTTATGCTAAGCTAAGCTAGCCCACTGTACAGTTTCTGTGTTTGTTAATTACATAGTCGCCTATGTACTTGTCTATGTGTTTTTATTTTGTTATATGGGTTTTGCTATTTTTGATTGTACAGCACTTTGGACAGCTGCTGATATTTTTAAATGCGCCTTACAAATGATGTCAGATTGGACTGGATTGAAGATGGGAATGGTATCGATCTTCTTGTCTAGCTCTTGGCAAGAGAGCAAATAGGTGCATTTCTTAGAGGTGTCTAACTCTTCCTTGAAGAAACCCTTTTGTGGAAAATATATGGCTCCACAGCTGGATCAGGATGTGTAACTAAAACTGGCCATATGCACATGACCTAAATTTGCATAAGAAACTCATAGAAGTCTGTGAGCAGGTTTATGCAATATTCTGCTGACAAGTAAAAGAAAGACTTCCTTTGGAGAAGTAAATATAGGACAGAGTATTAACTTTTCATGGTTCGTGGTGATGATGAAACTGAAAAACACATCATCAACCAGCATTTTATTTTGTGCAGAAGTTACTCTCACAGCAGCTCGTCTACAGGCAGCAGTTGGTGCAGTTTCATTAAGCGTGTCCACTGAAAGTTGTTAGCAGGGTTCGGTGACTCACAGGTGATGGTGAAGGTCACTGGAGAGGACATCAGCTCTGCGCCCACAGTGCTCTGAGCGCGGCAGCTGAACTGGGCGTCCGTGTCTTCTTTCTGGGCCGAGTACTCCAGAGTGGAGGAAGTGGTTGAAAGGCCACTGTTGGGGTCTACCACCACCGAGGTTTGGATAGAGATCCCTGGACAGAAAACAAACAACTCTCTCTGAAAACACTAACAAGGGAAAAAATGGTGCACTGAACTAAACGCTGCATTCACGTTGTCAGTGAGTGCTGCACAATTCATCACGGGGGAACATTTTACTGTCCCAGGCAGCGAGAATAAATACATTTGTAAAAGTAATTTTTATAAAAGTCAGAAACATCCCAAAAAGCTGTTTTGTTAGTATTCATAAACATGAAACAGGATGAAGAATACCCACCTTTTTCATCAGCCACCAGAGGCATATTGTTCTTAAACCATGTGATATTCACAGCAGGATTGGTGTCTTGTGCAACACATGTTCCCAGCTATGGAAAAAAAAAACTCAAAAATTCAGAAAAATTGCAAAAACCTGCACTCTAGGACAAAAATATTGAACTGCATGATCAGCATGCATGTAGTGGATATAGAATTATTCTGCATCTATTTAAATGACCATCTGAGCAAGTTAGCATTTTTGCACCTCACTGGCACGACTGGACTGAGTAGTTTTCTACGCAATAGACCATGAAATGCCCGAAGCATTTCTAAAGCCCCTCAGATCCTTTGGGTATTTTAATTGAAGTGGGGGGGGGGAGATCTGCTCTTTACTAATTCATGAGAATCACTTCAAAGAACTCATTACTGTAGTAACATGGTCTCTGCTATGCCTCAAGATACCTTCGGCCCCAAGTGAGGGATTTCCCTTGATGGTTTACTGCTTAAAATAATGTAGGTATAAGCAATGTTTATCATTAAAAACCCACCTTAGTGGGCTTGCCAATCTCCAGTTCCTCAGCTTTGTCAGAAATCTCCAGGCCTGCTGCCGCTTCTGCAATACAGAGAAAAAGTTCATGAATGGGTTGCTGTTGTCCAGGATTTGTGTTGCTCATGTCAGTCATTTAATACTTCAGCTGAAGTAGCTTTATGCTTGTACTCACTGTAGATCACCACATTAACCGGGTACTCCTTGATGTCGGCTCCAGCCACCATGCAGGTGAAAGTCCGCTGATCGGGCAGCTTGGCTGCAGAAAGCAGCAAGCTGGAGTTGGCGGCCAGACTCACACGGCCCCTGTACTCATCGGTGGCGACAATTGAGACATTCTGGTCCTTCTGCTTGACTAGCAGGTCTCCTGAAAGTCCAGGTCCTTTGTCCTGGAAAGCAGAGCAAAGTACACTTGTTATGCATCTGCCACATATGGCACTGGATTCCAGTTCAAATAAAAGCTCGCAGCGTTTTTTTGTTCCACACCCTGTGCTCATGCAGTGTCATATGGAGAGACAGATGCATGGTCTAATGCACGGCAAATGCACTCAGACTGGGCGTGGTTCAGACGTGATAAGTGGGTGTCAGACAGACTTCCCCATTTTGAATCCATTGACCTCTGCTGTGACTTACATATTTCCATTTGGTGATCAGGGCGTCTTCCGCCTTTATGGCTCCATTGTTGCACGGGATCTCGAGTGTTTCCCCATACAGGCCGATAACAGTCTCCAAACCGCTGACTGTGAAAGAGAAAAGAAGAGGCACATTTTTCAATTACTTTTTCAGAGGGGCTAATCTGGTCAGCTCCAACACAGCATGAAATTTTCTGACACAAAATTGAAATCCATTATTATTCTGAATGCTTCAAAGTCGCCCGGTTCTGTACGTATTTGACTGACATTTATCAATACCACTTAGTGTTCGCCTAAATAAACTAAGGACAGCACTTTCCACAGAGTTCTGCTAATTTTACAGCTCCCTTGGTAAAAAAAAAAAAGAAAAAACAGCTACCTTTCCTGCCCTAAATTTCATTCAAAACATTGCCATGGAGACAAAGTGCTTGAGAGGGGGGAGGGGAGGAGGGTGCCAGCAGAAGTGTCTCAATAGGCTGCAGAGAGGGGTTAGAGCCAGAGGGCCCGCAGGGGAAGAAGAGGCTGCCATGGCCCGACTGAAAATGAGGTGTTGCTCTGTTTTGGTTTTTTTTGGTATTCAGATTCACATTTCAGACCTCTCGAGTTCAAGCCCAGGTAAACGCACGAGTGGGTGTGCGGAAACAAAAAAAATGTGACAGCTAAAATCCAAAACAGCTCATCAGCAGTTCAGTAAAGTGTAAGAGAACAAAGCAGTGGCCGACTGGTTTCTATCTGTTGAATCAGGAGCAAACAATGTTTGCGTATTTACAGGAAAAAAGGGCGAAACAATAAAGACACTCAAATATTCTGTGCGCGCTCAACCCTGAAATTGTCTGATTATATTCACGCGCTGAAAAAAAGAAGAAGAAAAAAAAACAGCTGAAAAGTGTAATGTCATTTCTGCACTGAAACCAAACTTTGGCTCCCACTCTCACTTTCAACTCATCGGACTTTTAAAGGTTTCCTCAGAGTTGTGCAAAGATGGGGCGGTTAATCCATTTGCTTTGTGCGTGACACTCATTTGAATCTTGTTTGAATGAAAGTAAATACTTTTCCTATGGTTACCATTGTCTACATTAGGACAGAGTAACAACTGGGACCCCAGAGGCATATTTGCACAGTTGCCTGTGATGTCAGGATGAGCAGGCGAGTTCGAAGGTTCACAAACGCCCCACTCTGTCTATTTTGTTCCCCACATTTTATACCCTCTTAGTCGAGAGACGATTAAACCAGTTCATTAAATGGTTGTGTGCTCTTCTAACGCATTACCTTACCAAAGATACACGGTGAAATCAAACAGTTTGCCTGAAGTCAACACAGTCTGCTGTTGTTGTCGTCCTCCTGACATTCAGCAGAACGAGTTCACACTCCGTCACTTGTCACTCATCTTTATGAACTGTCAGCTCTGAAACAACGCCGAGTCTGACGCTGAACCAACCAGTAAAGCCTGTCAGTAAAGCCACTGCGGCAGGCAGGTGACAAACAACACGCCACACAAGAACGTGATTTAACACAGGGCTCGTCACGCCTCATGTTTGGCGCTTCTGTACTTTTTTAAGTTGTTTTCTGCTATTGCTGCCCTGACCTGTGGCCAACTAATCTCACATTAGAGAAATAGCCTGATATTTGGGAAAATGCACTTACTTTTCTTTCAGAGCGTA
>JBAJHX010000049.1:9157988-9172854 GCA_037176925.1 Amniataba percoides | reverse complement strand
CCTGTGGCCAACTAATCTCACATTAGAGAAATAGCCTGATATTTGGGAAAATGCACTTACTTTTCTTTCAGAGCGTAAGACAAGAAGATCAATACCACTTGTGTGTCTGTTAATATGAAGCTATAGCCAGTTAGCCTAGCTTAGCTTAAAAGCTGGAGACAGGGGGAAACAGCTAGGCCGGCTCTCAACAAAGTCCACCTGCCAACACTAAAGCACAATAATCAACATGTAATTCACTGTTACACCTTTAATCTGTTAACTCAAATAGAAAAACAACTCATTTTTATTAGCTACCTTTGTCTTTATGCTAAGCTAGGCTAACGATCTCCAGGCTGTGGCAACATATCCAATCATACATGAGTGCGGTATCATTCTTCTCGTACAGAGTTCGGCAAAAAAGCAAAGAGGTGCATCTCTTAAAATTATAGCTGCAGAGTGGAGCACTTACTTACTCACTATGACAACTGTGTCAAATTATCTGTACTGATGGATGCAAAAGCATCAGGAATTATCAATACAGACACTGGAAACAAAATATACAAGGAGGAGAACAAAAGAGCTTTTAAAAAAGGTATCCGGTGTACCTGCGGTGATGACTATAATCAGTGCTTAGAGCTGTATCTGTGACGCAGGAGCTGCTTATGTGAGCATCAAAGCAGTGTAACCCACCCAATAACAACTATTTGAGAAAGCGAGATACCGCAGCTCTTCACCCACATAGATACAATCCCTGCATTTAAATAAGGCTGGGCGACATTTAATAGTGACAGCACGGGACAAAACAAACCTCAACACATTTCAGCTGCTGACAGTTTCACCAGGAACTCTTCGCCAAAACACAGGGATAAGCTCTGTCACCTGTCAACTACCGCACAATTAAAACCACTTCCTGCGTTGATTCCTCTTATTATACATGATGTGCCGCGCCTAAAATCTGTTCCCCATTGCATTATAAAATGAATTTAAAGGATTAACGACGTGTTTAGAATCCAGTCATGCATCGATCGGTCTCAATAAGTGATTTTCCAAAGTCAAAATGTCACCTTGTGTGTTACCCAACATCTGATTGTGCTCCATGCCTGTATTCATGAATACATCTCTTTCAAAGCATTCGACGGAGTTCTATTTGATTGTCAGCGTGCAGCAAATGGGCAGTTTGCTGGACTGTAAATTTGTGACTGCATTTCACAGAGTCTTGCTCACATCCAGATTTTGGCTACAGGGCGCACATCAAGTCTGATCCACCTGAAATGTTAATGCAGGATGCCGGTGTGAACACAGCACGCTCGTGTAGCCATCCCACACTGCCTTGTTTTGTCTTTCTGATGTAAATCTAATGAAACTGACTCTCATGCTTGAGTGGGCTTCAGCTCGACGTGCAGGTTTTCTGGTCCAGGCAGAAAAAAACTGCACACGCTGGGCGGGAAAATGGAGACATTGTGAATCTATTAAGAGGCGGACGTTAATGAGCTCTCTGTGCAGGACACGGGGACATGTTTTGCATATGTGTCAAATCTGATGATATGCTGCTACATTTATTTTTTTGCAGTTATTTAGCCTGCCAAATATAATCTGTCAGTATCTAGATTATGTGCTACACCTGGGCGTGTTGGTGCCAGAATACTCTAATGGTCGCGGAAACATCCAAATGTTTTTTTCACAATCTAGTTGGCAACCAAGTCCACATATGTTTTCCTGGTGTTGAGACTCAAACTTCTCAGGAGAGGAGCGCTACACAACCTGCTCTGCAGAATCTTACAATTGCTGAATAACAAGAATCAGTTATATTCAGGTAGCTCTGCAAGCACTGCAGTGTTGGAAAGGTTATCGCACTTCCTGTATAATAGACTCCTTACATTTCAAATTCAAATGGGCATTTTTGAATATTCAAATAAAGCTGTGTTCAGCCTCTCTGAGAACTTTAGAAGACTCTGTATTAAGGAGAAGGCTTTATCAGTGCAGATTACACTGTTACACAATGAGAACTAATCGCACATGTTGAGTTACAGAAGACAAAGCTGCTGCTGCTTACTGAGATAAGGTAATCCTTCGGCACAAAAGTAGGTGAACAGTGTGACTTCACGTTGACAAACACATGCACACACACTGTGCATCCTAAAAATCATCACCTCAAACAGTTGTCTATATGATGAGGGGAGTAATGGAAAGCGTAACCGACAGTTTAAGGTGTCTTATTGCGATTGGCCTTCCTTCCATATTATCTGTGGTCCAACAGAGGTATGTTTAAAAACAATAATAATGACTCCATTTCTTTTCACCTGTAAATACTTCTTCTTTTCTTGTGACCTTCAATATGGAGAAATGCATTAAAGTGATATGACATTACATTTCTTAAGTATATTTTTAAGGGAGATAATGAACAAATGGTTAATAAATTCCAATAATGCAAATCCAAATAGACTTAATGAGGATTTGGGAGGGAGACTGCTGTGTAAAATCTATTTTAAAAGTAGTCACCAGTACTTGTGCAAATCCATTGTTTTTAACGGTATTTAACCATGTTACCATTCATGCTAATGCTTCTGAGACTTCAAACAAGTGAATAGCAGCATTAAATCATTTAAACATTCAGACATTCTCAGGAAATTAGCTGAAGTCACAAACGGAGTGTGTTTTTTAAGCTGTTACAGAGGCCTCTCCAGGACGTCAACCGGAAGATCAAGGTTAAATAAAACTTTATTCCAACGCAGCACGCCCGCGCAAATCACTTACTGCTACTTTAGTCCTCTGAACTCGAAATAACTTTGCTCGCCAGGTTTGATGTAAATTTCTCTTCATTAACAAAAGCAGAGTTCTCATACTGGACACACACACACACATAAAAAAAATTAGCTAATACTCTGGCGATGGTAAATCAAGTAATAGACAGGCGAGTGACAGAGACAGGAGGCAGCACCACAGGAGACACTTTCATGTTCCTGATTAAGGCGCCTCTATCCCAGAGAAGAGACAGGTGACGACAGCTCAGATATAAGCTCACCAGGGAAATCAGCTACCTCCCCGCACTAGTCTCTATATCCCTGTTTTGCTACCTTACGCCCTCCCATTTGTGTGCGTGCCTGTGTGTCTGAGTGTGTGCGCACGTCTTTCAGCTGCAACATCAACAAGAAAACGGAGGCCCAAACTTATTAAGTGCTGAAAATGAGGATTGTGCAGTGAATGGAGATCCCATGGCGCATGTCCACAAAGACTTGATGGCAAATAGCCTCGCTTCAGAAGCGGTTCAGCGGTGAGGAGGGCAGACAGAACCACTTCGACTAGATCAATAATACTTGAGGAAAGGCTAGATTCTTATAGTCAACGGTGCTTGCCTAAGGAGCGAGAAATCAAAGAAAACCTAACCTTCTGTGACATTCTGCTTCTCGTCCTTGTCTTTCCTTTAATAATTTAACAAGCCCTGAATTTTGATCAGCCGTATCAAGTATCTAAGAAATAAGAAGAGATCAGCGATTTAATAAGCTAAATCTGTCATTACTCGCTGTCAAGAAAAACACAGGGACTGTGGAAAGTTGGCGGGTGGTTGGAGGGGGTGGGGGTGTTCTGGAAAATTACTCCCTCTACCACTAGCGTCCCCAAAGCATCCTTGTAGCTGTTCGGCAATAAGAGCTCTATAGGCTGTTGCTTTGTCAGCGCAGTAGACACCCTCAGCTCACACTTTACTAACTATGACAAGCACATGATGGTTTTTGAATTCTGTTACTGTATCGGTTCAGGCTGAGAAAGAGTTCCAGACCAGCCAGCTGAAGAAGGATTTTCCTCTTCTTCTTCTTTTTTTTTTTTTTTTTTTTTTCCTCTTAAATACATAGCTACATCCTCACTATCTCCGTCTGTCTCTCACCCTCTCTCGAGGGAAGGGGTGTAATCATGTCACTGATGGATAACTGACAGCACACTTGCACAACATCCCTTTCACACAGATTCTCTTTTTGTTGCAGGCTGAACCATGGAGGAACCATTCCAAACGTCAACATTGTGTGCTCTATAATTTCGCTCTTCCCTGTCTACTGTGATTGCCTGTCAGCGTCTTTATGGCATAAAACTAAGGGCATCAGCTTGTATTTTTTACCGGACTGTCAAGATCTGGTCGGCAGTGATGTCCTTAGCTGAGTGACTCATTGTTGAAACTTGTAATGAGGAAGCATGCACAACAAATCGTCCTGTGTCTTCTGCTCTGTATGTTGCAGTGAAAGGAGGGTGGGAGTGGTATTTCTCCAAAAACATCAGTCCTCTCCAAATTTCATTTCTGGGTGACAAACTTTTTTTTTGTGATCGCAGACCAACACTCATCTTTCTGTTATTGAACTGGTGCGTCCAGAATAAAATGTCTCCACAACTGTTGGATGCTTTGAAATTGTGAACAGACATTCTCCGTCTCCAGAACATGAATCCCGAAAACCTCTGTAATCCCCCAACTTTTCCTCTAGCACCATTAATATGTCTGGTTTCGAGCAGTGTGGTCCTGCTCCTCCAAGGATGAACTATAATCAGGTTGGTGAAGGGTTTACTTTTTATCTTGCGCCGTCATCAGTTCACATTTGCTGAGGTGCAGCTAGCAGTCATTACTCACATCTAATCGTTATTTTCTTGACTAATCAATGAATCGTTTTCTCGATTTCAGAAAATGGTGCTTAATGCCCAAGATGATGTCTTCAGGCCACAGTTCAAAACCCAAAGACGTTCAGTTTGCTATCAGCCATGGCAAGAAAAGCAGCAAATAATATCATATCATATTTGAGAGTATTTGGCACTTTTGCTTGGTTAATGGATGCAATGATTTTTTCATTATCAAAATAGTCGCTCGATAATTGCTGAAAAACATTTCAGCTCTGGTGCTGATGTTGACAAGCTGCCTGAATTGGTCTATTTTGCAGAAGTAAGCAGCAGGCATGAGTTTGTTCAAGTACTTCAGGGCTGACAATAGCCACATTATGTAAAATGAACTGCACAGAGAGCAGAGTGTGTCACGTGTAGATTTTGAGCCATTTTCTAAGCCTCATTTTTGTGCCACCGCCATCTGTTTCAGGGCACAAAAAGCTACCCCACATCCTAAAATGTTGCCCTGTGTCTCTTTGACCTTCACAGGGGTGAAAAGGTCTTGTCAAGAGGACCTATCTGCAAAGGAGGTCCATTTATGGACAGAACAGCTTGGGACAGACGTTTCATTTTCTGACAATGTTCCCCACAGGCTCTATCTGCCGTCCAGCTGAACTAGGCCTGCCCAGTCTTTTTTCTTTTGTTTTTAATAAGTGATCCGCTCTCTACGGAGTCTTATCTACAAGTTCCATATGAAACGTTGTCCAAAGTCTAACACTTTATTAGTTTCCTGATGGAAAAGAGTGTCTGATATTTTCTGACATTCATATAACTCTGAACTGATGCACAGCCATGCGATACAAAAATGTCGGAATGGGAAATTAGTCTCAAGAAGAACAGATTCATTTATTTTCCCACTTAGGAAATATGATGTTCTCTGTGCAACATAAAGGCAAGATATTGCTTTCAAGGCTTGTACTCTCACTCTGAATGAATTCATCAACTTTGAACATTCAGAAAACCTGTTCAGTTAGTAAGCATGATATCACATTATTTTCTTTAGAACTTCAGGGGCATCTAGTTTAGAGCTGAAATGACTAGTCAATTGAAAATGAATCTGCAGCTATTCTGATAATCATTTAAGTAATCTTTCAAGCAAAAAATGCCAACATTTGCTGCTTTTCTATGGTAGATATCGGACCAGTAAAAGATGTAGATAGATAGATAGTCTATGATATACCACCTCAGCACACATGAGTTTACAGTGCAATTAATCAAAAAATGGCACATCAGTCATAAAAATAATTGCTAGTTAATCTACTTAATAAATCACTGAATTGCATTGATCATATTCATGATAAAACTATACAGGTTAAGGCTGCATGATTACATATGTTATCAGTATCCAAAGGTTTATCTCAATAATAACAAAGACATAATGCATAAATTTGTATTGTACTAGGGCTTACTTTCTCTATGTATCAATTAATTGTTTAGTTCAAGATGTATTTTTAAAACATAGTGAGACAATGAACATTAAAATCCCTGTAGTTCAAGGTAACATCTTTAAGTATCCTGTTTTGTCCCGCCAAAGGTTCAAAACTGACTAATCATCCAGCTTTAGTTCTTCTGAGAGCCAGAGCAAAATAAAATAACTTAAAGCCCTTTGCATTTGCGCATCCTTGCACTGTGGAGAGCCACGTTTGTCAGCCCAAGGCAAAGCAAAGCCTGTGCTGTGCAAAGGAGGAGGACAGCCAGCAAATGGAGAATTATGTAGAGTATACAACACACAGTATTATTATTGTGAGTCTATTACGCATAATGGCTCCTCTCCTTCACCCCAGCAGCATGGAAACATTTTTAGACCACTGTGTAGCCAAACCAATAATGGCGTTTATGCTTGGCAAATAAAATACTCAATCACAGGACTTGTGCTAAAACTGCATCTTATTCAGGAAAAGCAGGCAAAAACTTTAACATGCATGTAAGATTTTATCAAAATATAACTATAAATAACTCTCATCAGAGATCTTCGTGCACCTTTATACCTGGATGTGCTTGAAAAATGAACAGCCTAACCTGCTTTACACTCCCCATCTTGCTGGATATAAAATGCTATTTCCAGAGTGAATTTTATAGAGGCATATAGGTAGCTCTCTCCCCCTCAGGCAAAGAAAACAATGTTCATTTGCCGCATCATGTGTGGTCAACAGACACCTACAGACGACAGCAGGCGGGGATCGGGCTAATGCATTGCCTGCAGTCCCACCTGTCGGGTTCCCATTGTTGCCTTGTGACTGAAAATGCTGGCTCCATTTTCTCTGGTTTCAGACTTGAGTCCTGAGGAGGGCTCAGTACCTGTGCAGACCTGCTGCTGGGGGATCAGGTTGCTGCTTCCGCCTCTCGTCGGGGATTGAGACGAGAGGACAAAGAAAGAGAGGAGGGCTCAAGAAGGAGGAAAAGATTTATTTTGCCTTCGGGTGTTTCGAGCCACTTGTGAAACGAATGGCTGGTTCCCAAAAGAAACGTCAAAACCTTTCATATCATAAATCTGTGATATTCAGCGCAGCTTTTAAAGCCCCCCCCCCCCAACATTTTTTAAATAAGTTCTTTACTATGACCAATAGGGTTTCATGTGTTGCCATTTTTACTGATTGGGTGGGGCTTAGTTGGAAATTGCTTGAAAACAAGATCTGAATCCAAGTTTTGTTTCTCCAGTCTTTCTTGACTAATCAATGAATAGTTTTGTCAATGAAATTCCAGAAAAATGGTGATTAAATATTAAATCTCTCCAAAGTCCAAGATGACATCTTCAGTCAACAGTTCAAAACCTAAAGCCATTCAGTGTGCGACCGGCATCAGAAACTGATATTTCCTGTTGACGTTTCGGAAAATAGAGTCCTCCATCAAATTTCAACGGGGCTGCAGTGGAAATATCTCAACATGGTGTCACATTGTCTGTGTTAGACCCGTTATCCTAGGTAATAAATAAAACACAGCTCCAAACAACAAAATAGACCTCAGACTGGAAAGTAGATCCCCCCGTTGCTTCTTCCTCTCACACGTCCAACAATACACAGAAAATGAGTGCAATCTGAATTTCTCCATTATCATTAATGGACTAGCGTTCAGGCTTTGAAGCTGAATAATATGAGAGATAACATAAAGATTTACAGAATACAGAGGAAAAAAACTGCAACTGATTCAAGAACCTCTTGCATTTTTCCCTTTGATTAGCAAGTGTGTTTAATATGAGATTTTAAAAGGGAACCATTGTCAGGCGTTTTAATAAATGATGTTCAAGCTCCTTTAAATTACAATCAAACGGCACAATCAAAGCAGACAATTCAGCTTTGATTTAGTTTAAAGTGCCTTGTAAGGATTCAGCAAAGCACCATAAGAAAACTAATATATGGAGGGAAAAGTTTCTGTTGGTGCTGTAGCTAATGGAGGTGTAAATAAATGTTGGTTTACGGCTTAAAAACACAAGTATACACAATTAAGAGGGTACCTTTCTTATGCAGAATATATGAGGGATAGAATCTAATATTTTGTATACGCCTCAGCATATTATTGGCAGTATCACAGAGTCATTTAGTTACATTTTTCCTCTGGGCGAGACAGATGGGAAAGATAAAAGCATATTACAAGCGGGGTGATTATCACTCTAAATGACTTGCCATAAGGTTTCCTAGAAATTGATCTTGTGGCACGATCATTAGTCTTTCAAATGTTCTCCTCAGTACACTCGACCACACGAGCATCAGTAAAACCTTCTTTAAAAAAAAGCCATAAATTGCGTCAGCAGATGAGCTGCACGGGTGCATGGGACGGCTCTTAAGACAGCGGCCTGCTGGAGCGATCAGGTGGTAAGTGCACTCAGAAATCAAGTCCATTATATCGTGAATTATGTATTTGAGGGGCGCAGGCCAGGGGACCCGAGGGGAGAAGTGGTTGTGGGATGCCTGTGGGTAGACTTGGGGCAGATCATGGTAGAGATCACAGTCCCGGCTCCAAACATCCACAAAGAACTCCCATTAACGATGCGCCATTAAAGGAAACATTAGGCCATTAACAAAGCACAGCCACACCACTTCCTACTTGTCCATTAACCCTTCCTAATGCAACCCAGTGCCTAACGTTCAGCAATGACTTCATTCTGCTGTTTCCGGAAAGAGATGACATTACCTCACCCAAGTCTCTGGGTTATGAATGAACAAGAGAGACTTTGAAATTGGCTGTCAGCAGAAGAGGCTACAGGAAGCTAATGGATCTCTATGTCTCAGCGGTGTCAGGATGACACTGATGACTGTGTCTTCTCACGTAAGAAAAGGTAAAAAATCCCCTCCACTACTGCAAAGAGATATTACAGTCCCCCTCCCTGCTCCCTTCATTCAAAGTAATTTCCTAAAAATAGACATGGCCTGCAAGCAAATCACTAGTTTACTGTACAGGGCAAATGGGATAATCACATCATTTCTAGCTATTAAAATTGAGAAACTGTGCATTGCCAACTTGAATCCCTCCGCTGCACAGATAAAAGTGAATTTTAATTATGGATGTGACGTCCAAATAATCGTACAGCACCTTTCAGAGTTGATTTGCTCTTAAGCCATGTGTAAGCTTGATGGGTCAGCCAGGAATTTAAAACCTTTTCAGCATTTGAAATGCCACTACAAATGAACAAACTCTTCAACAAAAAACAATGACCTTTAATCTCACTAGAACAGGGTACACATTGTATCTGATTAACAACATGAACTGAGTGATATTTAACATGCTCATCTATAGATGTGAACTGCCATTCAGTACATATATATGTATATGCACCAAAGAAAGGATGCCTCTTTAATTTCCTTATGGGTTTATTTCAAATGTTGCAAAATGTTGAGGACTGCAAAGCTTCGGCCTATTAACGTACTATTCAATCAGTTCAGACGTGTGATTAGAAAATGCTCATTCGCTCTCAATTATTTTCGGTGTAATTTAAATGCGATAACTTTCTCATATGCCAAGGAGCCTTCAAACTTTATTAAACTGGAGGATCCTACAAGCGTTACTGAATTTGTCCTGCCCGCTCATGCCTAATGAAGAGCTTGCATCCGCACGCAACGGCTCCACTTCTAATTACAGGGGCTTTGAATTTAAGTTAGTTAATCTTGCAGTTACTGAAACACCTCTTAAGACTCTCTTTCATGGCTAAAGTTGAGGCCAGTCTTAAACCCAAAGATTATTTATCTTGGCAGATCTCGGCTGCTGATTTACTGTAGACTGTGTATTATATATAGCACACCTTGCTAGCTTTTACAGGAGAATAACACGTGTCAGGCTGGCATCGTGTGTGTGTGTGTCTGTGTGCTTGAGAGGCAACACGTCTTGAAAACACCATCTGCACCTCTGATTCATGCTCGTAGCACGCATCTTGGGATTTCAGTGCATCCAACTAGACTCACAACATTTCAGGCCTCGATAACAGATAACTGATCACATGGCTCCCTGGTGTGTTTTTTGGGGGGGGGTTGTGATTAACAGGCGGAGATAAATACACAGTTTTGCAGAGGGCAAGACTTGCTGTTTTAAAACTCCTTTTTTAGCCTACGTAATTAAAACCACAGACCCTTTTCCACCAGCAGTCACAGGGACCTATAATCAACCCAATTAAGGCTTAAAAATGTAGTCACACTGATAATCTAATAAATGTTTACAGCCTAATAAAGTAAATGTATGGGTTAAAGAGGTGCAGCAGATGGCGTGATACTCCAGATGGAGCCTCTAACAGTAAGTAATGCTTCTCACTAATGAATATAGTGCCCTTTGAATTACCGAGGAGTTTGAACTGATACCCATAAATCTAAGTGCAGGAGATGAATCCTTGTAGAAAAGTTGAACACATTTCGTCTTTCCCCTCGCCGCCCCCTTTCAACCAGATGTGTTAATAGGCGGCTTTAAAATATTCCTGACACCTTCTTGACATCAAAGTGCTCGTCGTTCCACCAGGTCTCCTCAAGAGGTATCACATCAGACACGAGGTATCAGGTTTTTGCATACAGGCCATAAACCTGCCAGCCTCGATCGCCTCGAGCAACTGAGCCAACCGGAGCAGGACTGACTTCCAGGGCGTGTGTCTGCTCTCTGGATTCCAGATAGAAAATCATTTGTAATCAATTTGATTGTTGGCCTAAAGTGACCTCAGCACTAACATCACGCAGCAAAAAGGCAGAGAAAGAGAGACAGACTGGTAACTGGAGCGATTAGTCAATTAAATGAGTCGTCAATCCACAGAAAAGAACATCTCTGATTATCGATTCACTGTTTGTCAAACTTAAATGTCAGACTCAGCTCTGGCTCCAACTTCTGAAGTGTGTGAACCGCTTTTCTGTGTTTTATATAAACTGTAAATTGAACAGCTCCATGCTCTTTGTCAGGCAAGTTTGAGTGCTGGAGAGTGCGATCGGTTTTACATTATTTTACAGACTAAAAGATGAATTTGTTGATTCAAACAAGGATAACTGACAGATTATTTTGGAGGGAAATTAAGAGCAGTTTATTCAATTATTGGATTATCCTTAAGTCAGAAAATGGTGAGAAAAATGCTCATTACAGTTTCTTAGAGGCGATGTCTTTCCACAGATATGATTTTTTTCTGTGATTTAAAAGAGAGAAAAGCAACAAATCCTCATTTGAGCAGACTGAACTAGAGACCGGTTGGCATTTATGCTTGAAAAATGAATTAACTATTGATTATAAAAGCTGTTAGTGATGAATTTTAAGTCATTTTTATCGACTTGGCTGAACATTTCAGCTCTTAATCAATACTTTTCTGTTTTATATCACTGTAAATCAACCATCTTTGTGGTCTTTGCTGTACAGATGAAACAAGCCATTTGCATGTCACTTTGGACGCTGAGAACATGTTATGAGCATTACCCTCCTTGTTTCCAGACAGATATAACAGCTGAATCCCTAATGAAAATAATTGTTGGCTGCAGCCCTAACCAAGACCCATGACAAATCCTCATGTTCAGCATATTATATATGCGGACGGGCAGAGCCCTGCATGAGGGTCAAGATGGAAACAACCACTGCACCATCAGACTAAAAGCATCCTCCTACTGGTAGCACATTTGGTGAATTAGATTATATTTTTATTTTGAAATATCAGCCCAGCTGGCAGCAGCACTATTTACCCAAGTGCAACCAGCTTTTTGTTCAAGTACCTGTCTGTCTGCCTGTCTGTACCACAACTGCTCGCTTTCCTGGAAAGGTGACCCCGCCCTGTCCCCTTCTGTACGCTTCCCTCAGCTAGAAATCCTTTGAACATCTGTACAACATCGGCCCTGGGGGAACAGTTGTGTTTACCTTTATACTATCTGTATGACCATATTATAGTTGCAGGTGCTGCCGGAGGATACCAATCAAACATGCCGCCACAACAACCTCCTGTTGACGGCAAATTGAGCCTTTTCTACACAGCAGAGCTGGCAATAAACCCACGCACAGCCCTGACCAGAGTGGTGAGAAAGAGGGAGACGAATCAGCCCGGGGCCCATCACTTTTCTACGCAGGTAAACAAGAATGCATCCACTTATCGATCTTAAAGTGCTTCATTAGACACTGCAGGAGGCATGCACTAATATTTTCCCCACTAAAAAAAGATGATTAATGGAAATCTGCTCAATAGTTTTATTATCGTCAAAATCCAATGCACAGCACCTACTTTGCTGTATCAATAATGTATGCCTTGTTATGCTGTAAACAAACCAAATATTAACAAGTGGATATTTTCATTTGTTCAGCAGATGGCTTCTGCTGCTTTCATCTCTGGTAATTGCCGTGGCAAGGCTGATACTTTCACATTAGTTGCAAAGAGTCATGTATGCCGTTGTGCACTCATAATGACAGACCTGACCTTCTAACCCTTCACTGTGAAACAGAGCAGGCATTGCTCCCCATTCCAATAAGCCAAACAGCCTGGTTGGTATTAAGAGGGCATGACGGTTTCAAATTGTGTCCTGCTTTGGCTTCTGGCTCTGGGGGGGTCCTAAAGCCTCTGCTGGCTAAACAGAGCAGAGAGCGGTGGGAGGAATACATGGAATGCAGATAATACATACAAAGGATTATGTACCTGCTTGCACATCAAATCTGTGTGGTTTCACATTTAATACCCACGGACCAACGTCTGCTTTGATGGAGGACTGTGAAAGGTTGGAGATTAACATGCACTGTCACACCACTGAGTCTTCCTACGACTTCAGGACTTTCAGATTTACGTGGCGGGATAACCGTTAACATGATTTGGCTGAAAGCTTTTACTAGTGTGAACTCCTTTGGCGCCAAGCTGCTTTTTGGGTAAGACGAATTTGTGTAGTCTAAAAAGTGGAAACTTGTTTGCTTATGTGAAATAAATTCACTTAGGTCCAAAAGGTAATTTATCTTTTGTCGCAGCAAGGTCACAAATAGTGTTAAACTCCATTTTTTCAAAGACACAAAACTGTCACAACAAAACCAGTCTTGCTCTTCTGTTTGTGTCTTTTGTTTCCAGAAGATGAGATAACCACTTTCAGTTTATGTAATTCAACATATGTCACTGTCGTCTTGGGGACACGGGTCCTTTAAGGGATAATAATTTCATTAGCAGCGGTTATTACATTTTCTTCTTCCATCATGACATGAGGAGAAGCCATACATCAAGGTAAGTGCTTTCAACCATCCACTCTGGTGTTGCGCATCTTTAAGCGCTCTCATTCTGCTGCCTGTCCTGCGTGGTTCATGCAGAACAGCAGCACAAGAAGCCCTGCAGTGCTAACTGAGCAACAGAGAAACACCCTGCTCCACACAAAACCTGTCAATATGTGCCGGCACCTCCTCTGCCACTGATGACAAGATATCTACAAAATATCAAAATTTCTACAATGTGGTATAAGAGCTCAGGGGTAAAAATCTCCATAGGGATGTTCTACACAGACAACCCCCCTTCGAGCAAACTGAGTCAACACGTTATTCAGAAAGTCCTTTGGAGCAACGAGTTGCTTCTCCTGTCGGGTCAGACAAAAAAAAATTAAGCTCGCGGCAAAGGCTCCCCTGAAAACCCAGAAAAAGCCATAAATTGAAGCAGGAAAAAAATACCCCTCATAATCGGGATTTCCTTCACAATGGAAAATCGTAACGATATCTTAGAGGTAGAAAATATATAATATGTATGTTTCCTCTAGCGCCACCATGAGGTGAAATTCATTATTTAATATTATTATTTAAATCTACCAGTTGGATTGTCATGAAATTTGACACACACTTGTACTAGTATTCGATCAAATGATTAGTTTGGTTAGCTGAGCTACAGTAGAGGAATTTATCATTTTTTCAAGAAAAAATGCCATTCTTAAAACATAATTTAAAATTTTTGGGTCCTGGACTGTTGGTCTGACAAGAAAATTATGAAAATGTAGTACATGCTAACTGGTGAAGATGATAAATGTAATACCTGTTAATAATCAGCATGTCACAGTGAACATCTTAGCTTACTGATGTCAAGCATTTAGCACATTGCTGCAGACTATAAGTGTTACTGTATAGTTCAAATTTCACTTAAATGGGAAAAAACAGAAGTCAGTATAAACTGAACAGGAGGGGGGAAATTAAACGAAATAACTTCTTACTCACCTCCACTTGTCTTCAGTTGTTAATAACATAAAGAACATACATATTTGCAGATGTAATGACCTGAGATATGAAAATGCGGCAGACATAAGTCATTAGTGAGGACAATAAAGAAATATGTTCAGTCAAGCATGATTTCTAAAGAAATGCCACCCTGAATAAAAAGGTAACAAAGCTGCCCAATTATTAGACTCCCACTGGGGGATAATATTGTCTGGACACATTTTATCATAATGGCAAGCTGTGGCTGTGATGTTGTCTTAGGTTTGGTGTATCCGTTTGCGTTGACTCTGTTTATAGAAGAGCATGCCAAGGCAAGCCTCCACAATAAGACAGGTAATCCTGAGATTTCCTAAGAGAAGAGCAGAATATCCAGGGCGCTTTACCCGAAACATCCCCAAACTTAGACTGAGTGAAAAGAAATGGCTCATTTTTCAGTGTCAAACTTTCTGCTGTGTGACCCAGCGCGCTCAAATAAAATCACTATCATTACATGAGGAAATGATGTGTCATCTCCTCTGTGTCTACTACTTGTATGGGGGGGGGGGGGGGGGGGGGGGGGGTTGCCTACGTAGTTCTGACCTCTTCCTCACCACAACTTAACCCCTTCACAGTTCCTTTAACAACGACCTCACTCCCAAAACCAACCAAGCAG
>JBAJHX010000049.1:9126574-9157888 GCA_037176925.1 Amniataba percoides | reverse complement strand
CCCCCCCCCCCCCCCCCCCCCCCCCCCCCCCCCCCCCCCACCCCCCCCCCCCCCCCCTCCCCCCCCCCTCCCTCTCCTTTCCCCTCCCCCCCCACTTACATAATGAGTTATGGCATCTTCATTACTCAAAATTAAATACTTCAAAGTTCATTTAACAACGACCTCACTCTACAGACCAGCCAAGCATGGTTATAAAGCAACTTTATTTATGACAAAGGCCTTGGGAAGGCAGGCTGCTTCTGAGTTTACTTTTAAACATTCCTGCTTTGAGATAACCCTGCAGTTGAGCCAGGTTAAAATCTATGTTTTAGTGTTGATTTTTTTAAGAGGATAAGTCTGTACAAAAGTCGGCATTTAAATTGCACCAGTGGGACGTGTAATGTTTAAAAATTCTCCCCAGGAACACGAGGCTACTTGACCTCTTAAGACGTCCCATTAGAAAATTAAGTATTGCATCCAATTACCAGACAAGCATCTCTTCACCTTCCTCGTAAGGTCTGGCAGTGGAACAGCTGAATACTTAACAGCAAAGCAGAGCGTCTTATCATAAAACATCTAACACATCCACAAGTCATGCGTCAGCCAAAGCATCGCAAGTGGGGTAATTGCCATGCAAAAAGCCACCACTTGACTTCTTTGAACAAAAACTGATGTTGAGTCTGAGGAAGGAGAGAGAGACTCAAAACTACTGCAGATGCATTTAAACAAGATAGTTCTGAATAACATACTGTAATCTGTTGTGAGGATTACATTTATTCTCACTTAACCAGGGTTTTGCAAAGAAGTTGCACATTAGGAGGTACATGCCCCGGGGCCGAGTGTTCATGGAGTGGAATGTGAAAATATCTTGCTATCAGAGGGGAAGAGGGGATTAATGACTTATGCACAGTTTAAAGCAAGCAGCACTTCCAGAAAAGGTCAAATAATAACCAAAATGTTCATTAATATATTCAATAAACAGGTTCTCCGAAACATACAATTATCAGTGGGTAGTTACAGCAACATCTGAGGAATACTCAACATAGTTTCTGATGTGTTTGACATTTTTTCCATACCATCTCAAGTGTTTACGGCCAATATTGCATTTCCATTTGTACAACTACCACTTGGAGAGGCAGAAGCTTGACGTTTCCACAATGTTTACAATAGTTGCAGCTAACTGCTGCAAATGTTTACTTTTAGCAAACATTTCTGTTTGATTTTATTTGACTATTTCAACTGTTTGACCTGTTTACAACTATTTATATTTAATGTTTAAACTGTCTGCATTACTCTTATCCTTAAGCTAACTGATTTAACTGGTTAAAGCTACCTTGGACAACGGCTGATCCATTACTTTTGGTTATTTGTAGATTTTTGTTGAGTACATTAAATGTTAAACTCTCTCAGGACATAAATATCAAATATCAACCATTTATCCATTACTTTTAGTATTTCAACATGTGTTAAGTGGAAAAGTGCCTCAGCTTGGTGGGAGGTGTGGACTGCAAAGCCTGCCTGTTGTTAGCTGTTAGTTTATTAGCTCAGCTTGCTGGTTTTGATGACAACACATTTACTGAAGATCAGCATCAAACCAATTGAGATCCCGATTGGATACTTTTTAAGTTGTAATTTCTGCTCTTTTCAAATGACTTGAGCTGCTCCCCAGTCTTTCCACGTACTCCCTGGCAACTTCAGTACCCCCGGTTGGGAATCTAATACACAGAGCAGCTTGAAATCCAGCAAATTAGATTTTTACAAAAAGAAAACTACCATTGTAAGAAAAGACACCCTTAAAACCTACCGTGATTTGAAATTTCGAGAGAGACATCTCTTGTTTCCTCCTCATGAGCATGTTTTAGACCTATATAAATGTTCAAGGGTATTCCCAAATTGTATCAATGCATTGATGACCCGAAGAGATGGGCCAAACACTTAATCTTCTATCTAGTTTCTTATTTAGCCACTAACAGCATGACAGGCTTTTAATTCCAATCAGAGATATACTCTTGCTATCCCCTGTGAGAGAGAACCTCCCTGAATGAGAACTCCTGTCTCCTGCAAGTTCAACCGAAGCAGCGTGTAATCAAAGATAGCTTCAGGCACTGCAGACTGCTGCTGCAGTCTATGAAGGAAGGGTGGACATCAGCACAACACAAAGAAATGCCATTTAAAATGGCAAGAATGTGAATACTGAGGTCAAACGCAGACACAAGGCCGCTCTGTTGAGTCCCAAAGGCAAGACGTAAGAGAAAGGAGAGCGATGTTTCATGAATCAAAAATTGCTAAACAGCATCTGAATGAATAGAGTGACTTCTCTGTACTGCAAAAGAGCTTTGGACCCAACAGAGGATGATTCAGAAATGAATTGAAAGACAAATCTCCATGTCATTTTATTAGCTGGCCCCGGGCATAAAATGAATGTTTCACCTTTTGCACAAAAGCTGTGTCAACCTGACTGACTTCCCTGAACCTCGAACAAAGTCAAAATAAAGGTTTGATATAATAGCAACCTCCTGTCTTGCCACTTGACTCTCATAAATAGGCGGAAATAATGACTTTGTGGGAGTGCAGGCATAAATATCAGAGGTGCACCACTGACCCCACTTTATGGGTCAGGAAGAGCCCCTGCTGCTGCCCCTCTGCTGCCGGTGGTGGGAACAGTGTTGCTCCTTTGTCTTTGCTTAATCTATAAGATAAATTTTAATGAGAAAAAAAGTCCATCAAATGTGATTCACAAAAACAAAAGACCTCATAAGCACCCACCCTCTGGCTTCGCATACATATGTGCCCCTTCATGCTATTCCTTAAATATTCTCTGAGGTCAAATGATTACCATCACAGTTAATGGAGGCCTCTAAAAGAATTCATTAAAATAGAGCAATGAGTCTAATGGAGAATTTGAACAAAGATCCAGGCCCTGTTAAAGATGGGTGTGGCCACAGGCTTTTCATATGGAGGAGAGTTCCCCCCCCCCCCTCCACCCCCAGTCAGGTTGCACATGTGAAGTGCAGGGACAGGCAGCAGCTACTCTGTTCCCTCTCCGAGGGGTGTGTGCTGTTCCATATTAATGACAAAGAGAGGAGCGGGAGCAAGAAGTCACTATCATACACTCATTTGTTTAAAAAGAGCCTGCTTCACAATACAGTCGGCAGGAGTCCACAGGAATCTGGTGAAAGCTGGGGGCTGCGTCAATGACAAAAGACAGAAACAACCTCACTTTTTGTCCCTGAGACAAGGGCCGCCCAATTTCAGAGTGCTGTTGGGCTTTCACCAAAACCAAGGATACCTTCATGCATTTCAATGGGGGTATTCCTGCATAAAGAAAGAAGCACTACTGCACAGCACAGTCATCGCTCTCCTGTTGTTAAGCCTTTCTTTATAGCTGAAACAATAGAACTCTGGTCCCTCCCCCTTGGATGACAAATAAAGCATTATTTGGCACGGCAGAGCGAGGAACCTGTGTGCAAAATGGGGAAAGTGAGATGACTGAGATGTTTGTTTGGTAAAGCGCCATTACGCCCTCTCTCACTTCAAAATGATTTCACCCCGGGATATAAACAGGTAAAGTGCGAGGCATCATGTATGAAAAGTCGCCCAAGTGCTAAATTCAAGCAGCTCGTCTCAACTTGACCAGCAAATTACAAAAAAATGGACAGCTGAAGAGGCAATTTTAGCTGAGATTATAAAAATTGAATATATCTCACAGTCTGGCTCTAAAAGTGGGGCGAGCCAATCACCAAAGTGTAATTAAGATTCACTTGCTGCTGTTTTACTGATAATCCTGTGTGTAAAACTGTCACAGACGAACAAAGGACCCTTTTCTCATTGAGTCATTGTCTGAGAGTGATTACTTTTGCCACACAAGTCCTTTCATTTTCTCAAGGCAAAGCCACTCATACATCTCCCTGGTCGGCGAGTCCAGCAGAGAGCGAATTGCTCTCTCTGACATGTAGGAAACTCAGCATGTTCATGTGGTGGCTCATATTTCTCCACTGTTGCCTCACTACATCTAATCTAAAGGTGAATTTCCGTTTCGTAACGAGATTTTGGAACAAATCTAAAAATAAAGACGCCACTCCGACAGTTCCAGGGCCTTACCCTGAAAACAACAACTTCTTAAAGTTATAATCGAGTGAATGGTGAGACTGAGAACTTGAAAGATATCATTTAGCTCATCGCGAGGGACGGGAACAGACAGCTTTTCTTTCAACAACTGCACACACAAACAGGAATCATAAAGAGACACTCGCCCCCTTCACGGCACTAAAAACAAACACTACTCCACCTGTTCAGTGTCCTGCTGGGGGTGGAGAGAAGCAAGAGTGTGTGTGTGTGTGTGTGTGTGTGGGTGGGTGCACCACTCCAGCCCACAGTGTGAGAGGTGCGGGGCAGACAAAGACCAAAAGAAATCAGTAATGCATGTCAATATTCAACTGTACTTTTGTTGAAACAATCAAGGTTTCATTGATTTATCAACATTTTGTTCAGGTCTACTGTACGCGAGCAGGTCCACAGCTTCCATACCATATGGTCTAGCTGCATATGTTATGAGCATCATTTCTCTGGGGACGAGTTGATGCATTGGCCTAATTTCTTGGAAACGGTGGTAACCAAAAATCTGTGTCCTGTTTCAGAAGAATAGCAGGTTAATGGTTGACTTTTATCTAATTTTGTATTCGCACCAAAACCCATTCTTTACTCTTTTTTGTGGTGCATCAAATATTATGTGAGAGTCACGTTTTCATTTCATCATAGTTTTGGGTTATTTTTAGTTCAGTCAAAAAACTTTTTCTTTTTTTTTTTTAGTTATTTGTAATTTAAAGCTAAAGTTACCATGTCAGTAGTTAATTAAGCTTGATCCTCACATCCAGGCCGTAAAGCACCGCTGCCAGGGGCGCTGTTAGGAATCCTGCACCCCCCTGATGGGAGGTGACACTGGCCTCCACACCCTATTGCCGCTTTAATTTACAGTGCGGCCTCGCCTGTCTGAACGCCCCTCTCCCGTCTTGACGAAAAGTGTCCCTTCTCTCCCTGTGAGCAGCAACTCTGCCTTCTGCTCACATCTGCACTTATTTTTCATTCTACTCAAAGCCCGAGAAGGACATGACACACACGATCAAGCAAAAACACACCTTATTCCATCTATTGAACATCTGTTTCTCACATATATCTTGCTCGCTTTGTGATTTTTGGGTGAGTGATGGCATCTGTCTCGCTTTCTACTCAATACTAAGGTCTGCTCATGAAAACACACAAGTGTACTAACTGTGTGATGCTATAAAAGATTCCACTTCACACTTTCGCTCCACACACAGGACTGAGAGTGCTACAGAGCCTTTTGAGAGACATTATGAGCTGCCATAACGGTTAAGCATCCAGCAGAATAATGACTTATGAAGATATGACATTTGGGGGCATTTTAAGCATTCCCATTCTAATAAGTGAGAGAGAAATATAGACGAATATGAGATTGGCTCCCTCTGTTAGTTTAAGATCTTTTGCACTCCAGTTCTGTTCTTTAGATTCTGCAAACTCTCGTGCTTCCTCGTGCGTTGATGCAGATGGTCAATTTTGATCTCATCATTTGATCACGTTCTGCGGCAAGCTAGTGAGCCATTTGCTAAATTTGTTCAACAAATAACTCCACTATTTTAAGAGAGGAGGCATTTAAGTAAGAGCGCAAAGTGAAGTACAAATGCAGCATTTCTATTCAAAGCCATGATTCGGCTGAGTTGCCATACTTCTCATGACTGCGCCTGAATTTTGCATGAAGGGATACAATACTTTGCAAGTCACAAAGAAATCTCTTTTCAAAGAGGGAACAACCACAAGCAGTCTTCAGACATCAAGAGGAGACTGCCTATAAACAAGACCAGGCGTGCACAAGCACACAAATACACAGTTTTACAGAATCTTACATGTAACACAAGCACACTTTTTTCCCTTTGCATTTACATCCCGATTTTGATGAGACAAGTCTGGACATAACCTAGTTAAAGATGAAAGAGAGGAGAGTGAATCTATCTCAGGTGAAATTGGGTGACCCCCCGTAAGAGATTAGTCCATTAGCAAAAGGGAGAGCCCCGCTCGCTCGACAAGTAATACCAGCTGTGACGCCGAGCGCTGTCTGTCTGTTCAGGAGGGGGCGAGGGTGGTGGTGGGGGAAGGGTGGGGACAAGAGAGTGAACAAAAAAAAAAAAAAACAGATGCATCTTCAGCACTATTTGTTCAGAGTAATTCAGGGCTCTGGTTGTGGCCATGACTCGGCCTTTAACGCTGAAGCCCCGGGAGCTGTTGCTTTTTCATCTGTTCAAATATAATAAACACAGGCCTGTTTTTTATTACAAGTATCGATGCGGGTTTCATTGCAAATCCAAAACTCAATAAACCCTCACAGTCAGATTTTGCCCATCTTGAGCAAATTGACAAAGAATCATAAATATTTTGGTTTTCTAATCACTCAGGCAAAAATCTTACAAGGCTCACATCTTGGAAGAGCTGGTGAGAAGACGACTCCGACCATCTGTTGTGTAAGCACATATGTTTTGACCATCACTTCAGGCAGCACGCCCGCAAAACACACAGCAGCCTGGACGACCATAAAGTCTAACCTCATTACCAACTCAGTGCACTCTCCTCCAGTCTCAAGCACACGGCACTGCAGCGGCACAGCGGTGTAAAAACACCTTGAAAGGGCCATTCGTTTCCTCTCAAATAAACCACCTGAGCCTGACTGATAGGTGCTGCACGGTGTTAATTTACAACAACAGGCGCCACCGTAGTGTGACGGGGTGGAAGGGAGTACAGTGAGGCCAACCTCTCCGCCCCTTTCCTTTTTCTGAGGGAGTGCTGTTGTGCAGCTTTGCTTAATGGCCTGCCTGAGTGATGTGAGCACATGGTGCTGCTACCTGTTGGCCTGAATGAGCAGACAACAACGTGACGGGCGAAAACACCGTCTGCACATTCACAAAGAAAAAAAAGAAAAGAAGAAAACTAAAATAGATGTTCTAAAACAGAATGCGTGTCCTTATTTCATGTGTTTTTCAGAAGGCCACCATGGGCGAAATGATCTGTTTTTCAAAGCATACTTTTAAAATCCCCACTTAATGCCAAGTTGCTGCATTCACATCATACCCGAAGAACCGAATAAAACTTGGAAGCGTTCACTAGTACAAGCCATTACAACTGCCCACATCCAAAATGAGTCCTTTCCTATGTGTAATTACTGGAGTGAGCCTGTCAGGAGCGCTCTCCCACACCCCACAGGCAGCCCATAATTACAATAAAGCAGACAGGATGTGAACGCAGCATCATTCAGCCCTAACAGGAGAGAAAACATGAAAAATGAGGCATCGTGATGACATCATGGCAGGAGCACATGTGAGGACTGCTGGGTGATGATAACTACCTCACTGCCTCCCTCTCCTTTCAATGGGAGGGGTGAGGAGGGAGGGGAGGGGGGCAACAACATGATGCACAATAGAGAATATTTCATGTCAAATTAGCTGCTTATACACAAGAAAAGTCACTTTTATAGACCTGAGAGGGATTATACAACGATAAAGCGTGAACTGATTCAAAAGAAACTGCCACTGCTGACTTTATAAGCACAAACTGCAGATATTTCCACTCACATTTAGCACAATCAGTCTTTTATGAAATCACACAATCTGCCATGGAGGACAAGGTGCTCACATGTAACTAGATTACAAATCTGACAGGAACAACAATGGATGGAGGATGGATTTTGCATGATTTTTTTTTCTTTTTTTATTACAAAAAAGAAGAAGAAAAAGAGAGGGAAATGTCTTGCAGTAGTCTGACTCATGATACAAGATGATTGATTTGCTGAAGAAAAACTATAACTTATAACTTAAAAAAAAAAGAACAGCAGCCCTTCACTTCCCTCCCTCCGGAAATGTGGTCGATAAGCCGGGCCGAAGTTTTTAGTGGCACCTGCCCGGGACTGCTGGGACTCTCCTTCTCTCTCTCTCTCTCTCTCTTTCTCTCCCTCCCTCCCTCATACCTGCGGCTCCGGCTCTCTGAGACAATGGCTCTTCTTACCTTGGCGGAGGAGCGCGGCGATGATCAGGGCGCAGCTGGCGGACAACAACAAGTGCATCCTCGCGACTCTCTCAGATCCTCACTTTGTTTCTGTCTTCTTCAAGCTCTTTATTCTGTTAAACCCCACTTGGTTGAGTTGTTTAATTCTTCTTCTTGTTTTGTCTTTCTTCTTCTCTGGAGGTGGATTCTAGTTGAAAAAACGCTCCTCGCTGCGAGATGAAATGAAAAAAAGGAAAAGCTTCAGGTTCGGCTCTTTCTCCCAGTGTGGCATGTGCTCGCAGGCGCGCGCTCGCATCGGCTCTGGTGGAACAGGTAATTGCGAAGGGGGCACACAGCGCGAGCGCGAGGGCGGGGGATGCTGTCTGCGGCTCCGCCCCTCACGCCCCCCCCCTCCTCCCATCACCTCCACCACCTCCCTCCCTCACTACCTCCACCCCTCCCTGTCCTACCTCCCTTCCTCCCTCCCTCCTCTCCTCTCCAGCAGCACTTCCCCCCCTCCTCCCACACAGAAGTGCACCCCCCCACCTCCAAGACACACACACACACACACACACATCCTACCCCTTTTTTTCTTCACCCCCCCTCCCCTCCCACCACCACCCTTTCTTCCCTTCAACTCTTTTTCTCAGCTTCCCCCCCCCCCACCAAAACCCCCACCCCACCCCACCCTCTCCAGCATGCACCCCTCACTCTTCCTGCACTCACACACACACACACACGAACAAACACATGTGCAGGGGAAGCCTTCAGTCTAGCAGCGCCCCAGACTTGTTTCATGCAGAATGCCCAGAGGTGGGATTAATCCACCGCAGTCATCATGTGAGCGATGGGGAAAGTACACATTAGTAGAAGTATGTGCAGTAAAATGTCCTGGAGTGGGGCAGCTGGGAGTGATGATGTCAATGAAACAAATAATCAGGTGGTGTATTGAATGTGAGTTAGTCAACTGATGAATAACAAAAAAAAAAAAAAATTTAAATCCCAAGGTGACATTTTCATTGGGTCTTGTTTTCATTTGACTGATTGTCCTAAAGATGTTCAGTTTGTGACTGATTAATCATCAATAATTAAAACACACAGACACAGACTGTTTGAGTAAAGTATCAGGAAAATCTTTTGGGCAGATCTCAGACTGTTTCACTGCTCGAATATTGATCCAGACCAGGTGACTGACTGCGTTCAATGTTAGTTCAATGTCAAAAAAAAGTGAGTTCCCAAAAAGTTGACATTTAGGTTTTTTAATTTATTTATTTGTTATTTCTAACTGACAACAGTGACATTTTAAGAGCCTATCGCGCTGAGAAATCTGGATCTTCCAAAGTAACTTGTAACTGCAGCCGTCATGCAAACGCAGCGACGCAAAGAGCACAAAAAACAGGAAATGTGAAATATCTGCCGAGATGGAAACTGCCAGAAGCTTAAAATACTCTACTAAACTGCTGTAGTTGAGAGAAAAATGCACCTTACATGTGACTTCGCTGGCTCCAACATGCACTCTCTCTTGCAAACACACACACACACTACACTTTCAATCAACCCCCACCTTACACTTGTTTCATGAAAGAAGCGACACAATGCCTCCCAGGCAAAGGACAGAAGGTCCAGGGTAAAGAGACCTATATGATGTGGGTCCAAGGTTAATTATGAGAAAGATATTTCCACATAAATAATTTAGCCATAATTAATTATTAAAATCCTTGCTCATATCTCCTTACTTTTCAATTATTTCACTGAGCACATTCAAGAGCAGCGCCACAATAATTAATATCATAATGACTATGCTAATAATTAGAATTAATGTGAGTGCTCTGGCACGCGGAGAGCTCTTACTTCTCTTTGTGTGTGCTGATTCTTGGCTCTGCATAATATCAGTTTTCTATATTTACTTACATGGCGTGTTGTGGTTTCAAGTCAGGTTTCTTGTGAGCTGACAAGTAGATCGTGACTATAGATGAGGGTTGTTTTCTGAGAAAAAAAAATATGTGTCACACTCTGAAATGGGCATAACAGTGACAGTTCCACGGAGTCCATTTCAGAAGTTGGTAAAAATAACATCAGAGCATGTAAAATGTCATTAAAACCAAACTTGCTGCAAATAAAATGATTTACCACTGTGCTGTAACTGCATGATCATGCTTGTCTGATCACAAAATGTGTGTGTCTGCGTGTGTGCACACTGTGCGTTGGGCTGGGGGAGAAATGTATCGGGGTGAAGAAGCAAGTAGCCTATTCCTCACCCTGGGTGTGAAATTCATGTAGGTCTGTGATGGTTTGTGCAAATGGAGTGAGGGCACAGGCTGTGAAAACCTAATGCAATTTGATTAGAAGTTAACCGCAAAGCAATATTTTTCCTGCCTCAGTGCGCCGACAGAAAAAAAGAACTATTTGCTTTTTTTCCGTGTGGGTGAAAGTGAATGAGACTGACTGATGACCAAGCCTGAAGCGTGGTGTTCAATTACCAAACAATAACATCTCAGTCATAATTGCAATTTCAGGTGAGGCTGGTCAAGGACTAAATGTTGAAAAACAGCAAACAACAAAAGCAGACCAACCCCAAACCCATGTAGTCAAAAGAGTCTACAGTAGCCTCGTGAGCAGGTTCCCAAAACTTCATGTCACTCTATTTCTTTTTAGCGAAATAAATGCAGCTGTAGCTCAGCTTAATTTAGTATTCACAGGAGAACATTTTCAGTCAGTCCCCATGACTGGAGAAAGAGATTACACTCAGACTAATGAATTACAATATATCATGTCATATTGGAGGAACTGTACCAGCTCCTGCTGTCTTTTATTTGATGAAAGAATGAGTGCTCATATTTTGACATCTTGCGAGACATCTCGTGGCACTGCTCCTGCTATGAGCATGGAAACAAACAATCTTGCGTTGCTATGGACTCAGGCAATGAAAGTACACATTTTTGACATTCAGGGATGCTGCAGACAGGAGATCTTTTTTTTTCCTCTCTTCCCCCACTGGCTCTTGTTGCAGATCCACACTAATTATCATAGGTGTGTTTCAAGTATAAAAATAATTAAATTCAGCTCTGTCAGGATGCAACAACAGCAGTCACCTGAACCGGCAGAGCAGCACGGGTTACAAACTGAACAGGATGCTTTTCGCTTGCAGCCCTGCAGTGGTCAGCTCTCTTTTGCATTCCCTCATTTTCCTGCGATTGAAGCAGCAAATATGGCACAGGTTAATTTGGCTCCTCTCCCGGCTTTGTGAGAATCAAATTTCTCCCCGTCCTGTAGAGGTGTCATCCCCTTCACAACTTCTCCTGGGAGGCAGACAAGTGATTAGTCTCCTACAGACTGGGCTTGGGTAAACTGTGTCAAGCAGCGAACACAGTGACCCTGACATTTTCAGCGTGGCCAAGGGAGGGGAAGATCCACTTAATGGCCAGTCCTGTGCCGGCCAGCAGCCCCACTTTGGATCGATAATTGCTTCATTAGTTAATCTGATTGAGTGTGTGAGCAGCCTGTGGTCGATGCAGAGTTACCTCTCTTTCTCTGAAGAGTCTTGTGTTTTATTGATTTCATCGTTCTCTGTAGAGCCTAACTTTTCCCCCCAACTAATCCTCACATTTACACAAAGAAAAGGAGAATGGATCTCTTTGTTTGAGCTCCTCATGCCATCCATACCTCACTTCTATTAAAGCCGATCAATGGAAACTGCTTCTTGATAGCAACAGTAAAACAAACGACCAAATGGCATGTCTTATGCTGCAAGCGAGGGGGGTGTCTAATTGTATTATTTGGGGGGGCAGTAAATTAAGAATCCTAGGAGCAGTTCCTAAAGGGGTGATACTAAAGCTACTGCTGTAACAGTTCATAATATATCAAATGTACGTCGATGAAACCTTAATTACTATTGCAGTGTTTCCTGTGGACACTCAGTAACCTCGGCCAAAGATGATTTGTGAGAGAGTGAACCCCCCCCACTGTGACATGTTGATTTCCCAAAAGTTACAGGGAGCTTTCCAAAAAGCAACAGAGTGATGTGTCTGTTGGTCAAGAAGCTTTCCTGCGTTAGCTCAATAACTTCTGTTTTTCTTAACTGACTGGATTTTAGGGATGTCTGCCTGAGGGCGAGGGCGTGCAGTGATGAACACGTTGCACAAGTTCAGGTGAACAACTCGTTTTTTTTCCAGGAATTGCAGGATACAGACATCCCCCACACCCGAAACATACACCCATGAAAGCCAGGCTGTTCTGTTCCTTGTGGCTCTAAAGAGCATCTGTGCCAACAATATTTATCATGCACTTAATGTTGTGCATATTTCCAAACCGCAAACTGTTTAATTTGAGTGGGAGCTAGTGATAGATGTTGAGGTTAAAATCTGGTGTCCTTAAAAGCCAGAGATACATTGAGCTTTGTTGTCTTGCCACAACAACACTGACTGATGCTTCAGTTTCGCTGGTTGGCATTTGCTTTAATATAATCTTTTCTTCTTCTGTCTTTCCTGCTTCAACAGTATTTTGTCAAATGTATTAATAGTGCAACAGTGGCAGTTTGAGCAGGGGAAAAATAGAGTGGGTGGAAGTAATAGAGTGCTATGATATTGCATAAAAATACAATAATTAGTAAAATAAGTGTTTTTGCCACACTGGCCTCCCTTTAATCACAGAAGAGGGTGTTTTGAAGGCATTAAGACATTGAAAATTAATGTGTAAACACACTTTTAAATTTTTAGAATGGCAGAGTTCGATCACTTAAAACGATACAAATTGTGCGTCCAAAGATGTGAAGTTCTGTCAAATCACACACGCGAGAAACTGCAGGATTTAGGCCGCCTGACTGAGGAGACTTTCTCCACGAGAGTTCAGGAACGTGCATACATTACAACAATGCTGATGTTGGTGCATATTTAACCTTTAACCACATGTCACACCGGCACGGCTCCTTAGCATTGAACATGTCATTTCTTTAGGTTAATGTCGTTACTGTATGTCTTTTAACCATGTGTGAGGTTTTTATCCTGTGTGCAGTCAGTTAATCCTGTATTGTGGAACAGTGCTGCAGCATGTCAGCACAAATTTACCGAGACAAATTCCTTGTGAAACCATTGTGCTCAGTGAAAGGAAGATATTCCTGCAGGCCTATGACCTGTTGGGAAGATGCTGCAGAGAAACTACTGCAGTTTTCAAGTATCAGCAGAGGAGTGTCATAATAAAAACTGCTGCCGCTGTCTGACATGATAGTATTTAATGATCATACAGCATAGGATGTAGGCGCTCTAAAGAGGAAATTATACACATTGCATTTATATAGTGAAGTAAACAACACTTCTCTATGTGTGACATATTTGCCCTCTCCTCACTTTGAAATCAAGGCAGGCTCAATATTTATACCAAACCTTCAAAGACTGGGAAATCTCGATAAACAGTGATGATTTTATCTGTATTCGTCAGAGCAGAATGCTGATTTCCTGCACACACCTACCCCACAAGAAGACTGAGTATTAACTGAGAATGTTAAATCAAATAACAAGGGTTGTTTGAGGAATCCCTACGAAAGACAAGTAAACCGAGCCAGCTGATTGTGGATAAAATCTGTGAGCGAAAATCAGTCACACCGAAGGCTGAGGGGGAAAAATCGAGTTCAGATGTATTACAGGTGAAATGTTCACAGTCTGCCTCTGCTTACATTCTGCGTCGGATGCAGCTGTTGGTGTGTGATATATTCGACCCAGTCTGGGAGGCTTGGCTGCTGGTTGTGTCTGTTTTCCCAAATTACCTGGTTGTGAATGCATAAATGTAATTCATTGGCAACATGAAAGGCAGAGAAATTATTCATGAAGATGTAGACCGGTCTGCTACAACTGTCGCATCTGTCAGCTGTCAGTATTGTTTATTTCTCACCTAAGCCTGAAACTATTTGTTGGTTTGTAGGTAAATGGCGTCTCCTTGCCGGTGGAATCGGCAGTACTTAAATGATGCCTGCTGCAGGCTGATGCTTCGAGCAGCAGCCCAGAATAAACACAAATGGCAGATTCTTGTTATCCCCATTTAATATGGAAGAGAACATTTTGGGAATATGTCTTCCGCCACTTTCTCATAATGATGCGCAGCACCCAAATGTTCCATGAAATTAACTCTTAAACAAAAGATAAGTCATGTTATGGCAATTCTGTTACCAGAATTAAAAAAAGTTATAACTCCTCTCCGTACAGGGATTTCAAAGGCAAAGTTATTTGGAATAATTTGTCTGAGCACGCATCATTTGCTACTGATTTTTTCTCTCTCTTTCTCTCTCTATCTTTTTTTTTTACAATATAGTGGTGAAAGCAGGTTGACATTCTGTTCGCTGGATAATCTTTAAAGCAGAAGGAGTAGATACCAGCTGAAGTGCGATACAATCTCTTGATATATTGGAGTGAAAAGGGCATGTCAAGAATATCAAACAGACGACAAAGTAATAAAATCTAAAAGATGAACATTTTTTTCCTCCCACAACAACTGAATCAGGTGCTGCCATTTATGGTCAGAGAGTAGAGAGTGATGGGATTTCAACCAAATGTAGTTGCAGCATAGAGGAAGGAGAAGTCCTGCTTTAAGTCACTGAGGCCTGTATGTTCTGTTTCTGAGCTTTGCATACATTACAATAATCCTGCTCTCATTTGGCTGTCGGAAAATGTGTCAGCAGACGAAGTTTCGAGAGTTTGAGACACAAGTCTCTTTATCAATTGATTGTTGCTGGTGTTATGAATGTATTTATTAGTTTATCTACATACCACAGAATTTAGGCTAGCTCCTAGTTGTACGAATAGGCACATCAAAACAGGTGAAGCAGTTACAAAACAGCACAGTAATACAAGGAAAATGCCATGAAACCTGAAACTGAAAGCACCCTGCCACTTACGACTTCATGTCTGAACCTGACAAACTGTTCAAACTTTGCTTGTAACATTCGTGAAGAGGCATAGTGTGCGACATATTGATTCCACAAACAGAGGAAAGCGTTTTAGAAAATGGCACCTCACAATTCCCCGTAGATGCCCCGGAGTAACTGTGCCAGAAACCCCGAGAGGTTTCCTCTCTTGTCACGGGAGCGCCAGAGGAGCCTGCGTATGTTGGCATTTACAGTTAAGTATAATATTAGCAAAGATGAAACGGCAACATGAGATCCTACCTTTCTGAAATGTGAACTGCGGGATTATTCTGTATATCACGTTAAGAAGCTTGATGTACAAGTTGCATAATAACTTAAACCTGCATAAACGGATGTCTTTGAGAGAGCATCTGTCACCTTTTTAACCTTCCCTTGATGTGAGAGCCAGGTCTGCATTTGCTTATTTGCACATCCAACACACGGAGCGACATCATCATTCATCTGGAGTCGTGTTTTTGGGCCACCTGATGAGTTAGTCCAATATTCACACCCTTTTTCTTTATTAGGTCTGCATTGGTCTCCACACCTAAGAGAGATATGTGACTCTTTAGCTGCTAAATGCTCCACTGTGTTCATCAGCTAACTCTTAACTCAACTGTCTGCTTGATCGAGCAGTACGGCAGCTTTTTTTTTTTTTTTTGCTGAGAACAAGTTAATGAGTATTGTGAGTTTGAACCTAAATAGTGAAGCTGCAGGCTTTAAAAAACAACAAACAAACAAACAAACAAACAAACAAACAAACAAAAAAACTATTAAAAAGACATTAAAATGTTCAGCCGAACTGCAGCGTTGGGAGATAATTGTCTGTAGGTCTGTCCCTGTAAGAGATACCATTCACATTATAGTAATCTCTCCATGGTTAACATAAAACAGTAATTATTGCAGCTATAAATGTGGAAAAAATAATGTAATGCATAATACTGTAATGCATCAGCACACAAACAGCCGCTGATAAAGCTTAAACGTGCGTAGGCTTGTTTCTGTAAGCCCGCTCAAAACACTTCTCTTTTTATCAAATTTGAGATGGGAATGATAATCTATGAAAAACAACATTTGTGATGAACGAAATTTTAATGCTGTGGAGTGCTGCCAGTGATAGGCAGCGACTGGAAACTTTTATGAGTCTAGCCAGTGACCTGGAGTATTGTTCCCTGACAGAGGCGCTGATGTCTTAAAGCCTGTTAGTCAGTTTATTAGTTTAAATCTCTACCTAAAAGCTGGAGGTTGACGCTTTTATCTTCTTACTGCCGCTGCCGATTGAGCCCTCTCCCAATTTATTCCAGTTTGGCATGAAATAAATATGGGTCTGTGTCCAAAATAGCCCGCATTCATCTCCAGCGAAGCTAGTTTGCTGTGAAGAAAGTAAACATCGTAGCTCCCCAAACCTTCCCTGAATTTATGCTTGTCTCCAACAGAGAATAGGACTTGTCTTTTATTCTGAGGGGGTGTCAGATATCTGAATGCACTACTGCTCACGAGCCTTGTGCAGGTCCCAATTGGTGACAGTCACACACAAATACGAACGCACTGCATGCATTGATAATATTCTTGCATTTTTTCCCTCCTGAATTCATTAATTGCAGCGAGTTCCTCACTGTTTTTGCTTCTTTAACTCAAGGTTGTAGTTATAAGGTCTCTGTGACTCCAACACATTTCTGCTGGCTGATTTCTCTCCAGACTTTTCTGATTGCTGGATGTTTGCTGGATGTCTTAAGTGAATCCCTTGCAAAACAATTACAGATGAAGCATCTCCCACATCCTGCAGTGATCAAATCAGTCAGTTTGAAATGCCGGGGACAGAAACCAAACAACCAGCCAATCATTGTACAGGCTGAGCTGAATTATAGTCATTTTGCATTACCTGAGGATTTTAAGAACTGTAAGAATAGCAACAAATGAAACATAATGAGAGAAAATATTGAGCTAAACTATTTCAAATTAAAAACATCATTTCACTGTAATTACTTCAGCTTTTTAGTGAGATTACGCTTTTATATCTTCTGGTTTTAGTTCCTTTAAAGGCCACCTGGTCTGTGTATCTTGGTGTCCTTTCTTTGGCCTCGGTCTGGACAGCACTCCGTCACCCCTGTTTTGAAAAGCGACCACATAAATGAAGTTTGCTTACTTACTGACTTCCTAATACCTTGTTTGCAGGGTGTGAAAGAAGTACCTCACAGGTGTCACCTCACACCGCTGCTATAAAGCTGGTCATTGTCTAAAGCAACAATGCAGATCCAGCCCTGCCTTCGACGCACCGACACAGAGATCTGATTAAGACTGTTTAAACACAGGCGGTTGGGTTGCAGAGGAGGGACCGCTAAAGTCCCCTGACTCTGGAATGTGGAGGGATTGGCGCATCTTTGCCCTGAAGGTTTAACGCTCGTCTATGGCAGTAGCAGTGGTCTGTTTTCTGGCCCAAGCCGGGCTGACATTATCTGCTCAGCGCCCTCGGGCTCTGAATAACAAGCCGTGGAGTTTATGCTCGCTGGCGGTGAACTACGAGAACATAGTGCAATTAGCCACACCTCCGTTTACACCACACCTCCAAACAAACGGATGTTACCATAACAATCGGCTCTGTTTCTACCCAGTTTTCCCTTCGCCTCATGCCGTGTCCATGACAATGCTCCTTCAGCTGCAGAGGGAGAGAGGAAGCCGGGTGGTGCAGTGCTGGCTGCTGTTGTAGCTCGCAGTAGAGGAGGGCATGGTGTTTGGCATTGTTTCGTTGTGGGACCGTTTGAAAGGATGCAAATGACGCTGAAACCTGCCTGAGGCCATGCCATGGATCACAAAAACAACACTTATCTAAAATCTGGCCTTGCATACGTTGCGTCTGTTTTGTGTTAACAGGTTTTGCTTTGCTGCTCATGTTTACATTGAAATAATCGTGGCCTGCCCGGGGAATGACACTGTGCAGTTTTAGTTCGTGTCTCTGAGAATTCCTGTGGATTTATTTACTCTAACGTGATAAAACTATCAAGATGTGCTGATTCCAAATGACAGTGAACAGTTAGATAAATGGTTTTACAGACGTGAAAAGCTTAAATCAGCTTTTTCACCGAAGCACTCCGGCCTCCAGTTTCGACTCTGCATTTTCAGCACCTCTCTCTGATCCCATTTAGGAAGTCAACATGGAATTAATGCCGCTAAGCACAGACTGTGAATTTGCTTTGTGTTACTTTGGGCAAAAACAACTTCTGTGTGTGAACTCGTGGGACATTTACGGGGGGCTGATGTGTCCCCTTCTCTGCTGCCGGTACTCTCCATACTACTTTCTCTGTGCCTCATTCCAAACAATTACTCTTTGCAGCTAATTTTCCCCTTTGTTGTATGCATTTCATATGGAGATTAGCTAGCTGTGCCATTCAGCCCGAACCTGCTCTGGTGAGACCGCTCTGAATTTCATGACTTCTTATTACAGAGGCTGATTGGCTCTAAATAACCTTTTAAAAAGTAAGGCAAGTGGCAGCGAAACCTGATAACTCCAGACACAGATGGTGTTTATTAGAAACACTCTGAGGCGTGTACAGCTGTAATTTCTAAGCAGTTAATTTTAGCCAGGAGTTACACTCTAAATGACTAAATATTATTTTTGATGAGCAGCCATTGATTAGATATTCTTTCACACAGAGTTACGCAAGTAACACAGAGTTTAAGAAGTGGGAACTTTTTAATGAATGTAATGTTGCCAATTAAAACCGACCTTTTAACCCCATATTTAATAGAAATGTCCACCTCTCCTTTCCTAAATGGGATCCCTGAAAGGGTTTCATAATCAAAAGGTGCACCTTAAACAAGAGAAATAGACTATACATGCCTATCCAACGTTACTTTCTCTCAGCATTGAGTTTTTGGCCATTTGGGGTCTCGCAGGACAAGTTGTTGCTGCTGTTGTAAACAAAGTCACCATATCGACTTTTTTACAGAACAACAAGATATGTAACATGCTCAGTGTTTTGGAGTTGTTTTCTGGTTACCTGATATATATAAGTGTAAGTGTTCACTCTCTTTTATCTCTGCTTTGGGTCTCTACCAACTCTTGAGAGACATATCTGTCTCCTTAACAGCTAAATGCTCCACTATGTTCACTGACTTAGTCTGGCATTTGGTGCTGAGCAGATAGTGTGCATTTGACTTTTAGAAGTTTTTCACTGACAACTGGAAACAAGAGACAAGAGACTGAACAGAAAAAGAAAAAAAATGCAGAGTGAGAAATCAAAACAACATCACAAAAGATGCTAAGATGCTCTGCAGAGCTGAGGGAAAGTGCAGAATAGGGTGATAGGGTGTTTCACTCAGTGTGACACCTTTCACATTGCACATTTGATTCTAGTTAATATAAATGTATGAATTATTACAGCTTTTAGTCTATTTAAAGAGATATGTGCTGTCACATACACAGCAAAAATGTATCTAATGTCCATTAAATAAACATTTCAGTCAAGCTGACACATTCTTCACTTGCCATTCAAGACAAGCCTTATGTTACTGAAATGGAAAAACATTAAGGGAAACCTAAGTGTCCCGGTGAACCATTATTAGCTTGTCGAGCTGCTGTCAGGCTGAATCAGGAGGTGCAGCTTATCATGCACTGCAGAGAAAGTTTCTGCAGTGTCTGAGTCAAGCATGCAAATATTAGAGGTATCGTAGGCAAACCATTGGGCTCTAAAAAAAGATTCGACAGTCCTATTTTTAAAAGTCCTTGGCGTGGGGAATAATATTTTGAGATAACCATGAAAAGCTGTGCATGCCCATCATAGTTGTTAAATGGAAATCTTCTGCTGCTTTGAGGCTTTCTGCTTCTGGCTTACATCACCGCGTTAACCACATTTACAAAATTTAATTTATTAGTCAGTAATTTAACAAGATTAACCTTAAAATATATGAGAGGTCAAAAGCAGCCCAAACAATCACGCAGATTTGTATTTTGATCCACTCAGAGACCGCCTGCTGCTGCAATTAAGTGCAAGCAAATGCATTTGCAAAGTAAAACAAGATTAGCTGTCTCTAGTGAGGTTGGACTGCTCTCATGGTTAATGGGCTGCTTACACCTCCTGTGAACCTGCCACGCCTCCAAGCATGCACACTGCAAAATATTTAACACTGGGCTAATGTTACTGCTGCTGAATGAGTTTTTATCTGCACACAACATATTATCATAGAGGCCTTGAAAGGATCATAATGGCAGTTTTGCATCTTCCATCCCATTAGCTACAAATCGTGGACGCTCTGCATTACTGGCTATTTTCCAGAGCAAACCAAGATTGTAGATTGATTTCCTGTCTTCTGGACAGCCATTATTTTCATTCATTTCTGTGCACTATTAAAATCAGCTTTCCAGAGATTTGAAACTTGCTGGAGACAGGTAATCCATCACTCTGAGCAACTTGCCGCCTCTGATTTTGTCATTGATACGTTTGTATTATGTTGTACTAAAGACTGTTTTAAAAACTGGTCACCGGTGCATTCAGGGACACTGTTATATGATATTTCAAGTTCAGTCTTAAGTTTAGTTTATTTGTCACATACAATCATTTGGTATGTTGGTTTGTGAACTAGCCCTGAAACAAGTCGATTAATTGGTTTGTAGATTGACAGAAAATCAACAGGCCACTTGTTCAAGTCATTTTTCAAGCAGAAAACAAAACATTTGCTGGTTTCAGCTTTTCTGCTGTCAGGATGTGATGCTTTTTAGTGATGTTGTGTGGACTGAAGTCAACTCAACAATTACAGGTGAACTGAATAGGAATATTTCATGTTTCACTTTGAGGATGAATCTTTTTGACTTTGATGATCCTCTGACTTTTCCTCTTGCACCACACTGAGGTTGATATAAATCTAATAATTTCAATGAATTGTGATCTTACTTTGTCCAGTACAGTGTATAACCTGCAATACATAGACTGAGATGTAGTCTTTATTTAGTGTTTGCATGCTAGCATGACTGTAGACTTATAGTCTAGTCTTATGTGAGTGTTTGGTTTTGGACTTTCCAGGATGAGTAATTTTAGGATACCACCTTTGGCTTCAGCAGATTAATTGATCATTAGTTGCAGCCTTATGGTGAACATTTACATAATGGGATAACTAAAAATTCACATTATATTCTAGTCACGTCTTGATTTAATTTTCCAGCAACACAGATTATCATTGCAGATTTTTTGTGACATCAACTCTCTGACTGAGATTATTAGTTCCCATTTTATTAGAAATGGAAACCACACATTGCATAAATGTAATAAAAACACATCCAAATAACAGACATACTGCTCTGAAAAACAGCAGTAATTCAAAGTATAAGCTACATTAAGTGGTATTCTGTTGGACCTACTATCATTTAAAAAACAGTATTTTCCTTTAAATGTGTGTGTCATGGAGTTGTCTATCATACTTCCTGTTTGGAAATAAAAAACGACACATTGTCGCAGCGACTGAGGGAGTTAGGAGTGAGCGGTAATGCAATTACTCACCTGTGTCAACACTGTTTTCACGTGTGATGTGTGTACTTGTTGATAATGAGTATGACTGCCTTTATCTGTCTCTAATTAGACAGCCTCTTTAAATCTCCTTCGTTGTGTATCTTGGTGTCCCTTTTCCACAGAAACAAGTCACATTTCATTCATCTTCCAGCAACCTTGGCAACAGCCATGAAGACAACAAACCATTAATCTGTTCTGATACGTGGACAGCATAATGGCCTGCTCACATTCCTGCAAACACCTGTGCGTGCCTCCTATGTGTGATATTAGAAAACCTAAAGTAAACCTTGCTCTATATTTCAGTGAAAATCGTGTGAAGTATTTCATATTTAATATATGTCTGTGTATTACATGAATATTTGAGTATGCAGCACCTGTTAGAGGTTCAAACATTTTAACATTGCTTTGAGCAACACTTGGATTTTAAATCTGCTTTTGAGCTTTCTTGCTCAAAATCTTACATGAATTTATTCGAAACTTTTTTTAAACAACCTCTTTTTTAGTCTTTCTTGAGTCTGTATTTTTTGATTTGATCATCAGTCATTTTGGCTATAAAAGATTTCATTCACCAATTTCACTGCTTCAGCCTATAACATGACTACAGAAGACCAGACAAGTTTTAAATCCTTCTCCAGCTTAATATTATCTGTAAATTGGAATTTCACCAATTTTACACCTTAAGATGAGTTTATTTTACACACCCTATAAAATACATTTTTTCCTGTGGTGACTGAGGAAGTTTTGAAACCAGATGAAAAATGTTAATACAGAACACGTCTGCAAAGCACATTTGTTTTCCCTGTAACATGTTTGCTTATAGCAACCTAAGTGTGATTGGTTTAGGCAACTCAAAGTTCTTGAGAAGACAGGAATAGATCTTGGTCTGTATAAAACAGTGAAAGGACATCTTGTCTTTTTCAATGCTAAGCCAAAAATGCAGTCTTTTGTTCAAAACAAAAGTTTCTTCAGGGTTACTTTCTGAATTCAATTTGGCACACATTTCCCCATTTCCCCCTTGAGCGCGCACACACACACACACACACACACACACACACACACACACACACACACACACACACACACACACACACACAGAGACACATAATGAACAATTGAGAACTTGAGCCATGCACTGCCTACACTTAAACAACTGACCCAGCCCACTACTGTACACTGCAACAACTCTAAATCTTTAGATATTTATTTATTTTTCTTATTTATGACTATATACATACTACTTATATTCAACATACTTATGCTTACAGTTGGGAGTCACCTATCTATCTTAATTTCATTATGCCAAAACATAATGACAAATAAAGATTCTTGATTCTTGATTCAGTTTCTAATGTAACACACAGTTGTGATGGATACTCCAGGTGCTCTCACACTTATTGTCACTTACAAGTAAAATAATTTGTACAAGTAATTTACAAATAACTCGTGTTTTTTGTCCAGTTTGACTTCCTTGTTTCACTGACATTGCCTCGCCACAATTACTTTGGTGAGTAATATGTTTTCGTAACCTTGTAGGAATCATGGCTAAAACTACGAAAACAAGACAGGTTGTAACAGAACACAATTTCCTTGAATGTCGTGTTATATTATCTCCAGTAAACGATCCCAAGGGTGATATTTCTGCTTCCAGGGAAGGTTTAACTACTGAGGCCCCCTCATGGCCTTCTGGCACTTTCTCTCCCTCTGAACAAGGCGGCCTTGCCGACACCGGCTACATTCTTCTTACAAGGGTCAGAGGTCGGCTCCCCAGCCATCCCTGAATCCTGACAGCCGCTACCCTCTCTAATTCAGAGAGGAGACCTCTATTTCCAGAGCATTTAGAGTAACAATGATGTGCTTGTGAGCAAGTCCATCAGGTTTCCTGAGTAATGAATCTCCGTCCAGTGCCTCGACAGTCATCTCTCACTCACTCACTTGTGATGACTCAACTGCAAACAACACATTTTAAAAAATGAACACTATCAGTCCAAGGTTAAACACAAGTCTGCTGACACTGTTGTATTTAATATTTCTTAATATTTCATTTCTTTATGTCTTTCAGTCTGTTGAGACGTTGCTCTCTGTGGAAATATTGATGAACATATTTTTTAAAAACAATTAATCAAAGAGCTATTTCATTCAACCCAGTCCCCTCCATCGCTCAGAAAAACATCACCGAAACCAGTTTTTCACCTAATAAGGAAATGTTTGCTTTGACACATTCATCCTGTACTTGCTCATTTACATCTTATGACTTTATGAAAAAGTGGAACTTCTCTTAGCTTTTACTCAGTGGAGAGTTAAAGGGCTAAGAGCAGGCTTTGCATTCTGATTCTCTGACAGAGAGACCAATTAAAATCACTGGTGTTGTCCAAGGCTGCAGGGCACAGACAGACTGACACCCCCTGTAGAAAACAGCCCACTCAGGTGGATGAGAACCAACAGCCTTTAAAGCAAAATGACTCCTCATATATATCATCAGACCGTGATGTTTAATGCTTTCTAGGAGGTCATTTGTGATCCAGAGCTGTAATTTATATTTGCTGTTTTCTCTATACCTCAACCCGCCTGTCTTATTTTAACCTCAGTCAATGTTTTCCATTTCCAGAAGTATTTTCAGCGTTCCCCACAGAATTTGCCCAGACTTGTTGCATGCGAACTCAGATTTACAGCGATAACAATAGGTGTAGTAAGATCAATAGCGAGAGAACTGGTTTTTCCAGTCGAGAAGATGTCAAAGTCTGAACACATCGTGGCTCCTTGCTGCGGGCTATCCTGTGACACTGCTGCAAATTACAATGTGATTATTTTGTACGTACTGGGTGTTTTGTAAAAAACATTTAAGTGGAAGAGGAGGAGACGACACCTGACGGAATAAGGGGAACTTAAATAAAATACTACAAATAGTACTACACTATTGTACAATGCTAACCATGCAAAAGAAAACTACACTGTAAGTATTTTTTATTAAATTACTGAGTACCTAATTTATCCTTAGAGAGTTCAGTCATGTTATTGGTGAAACTAAGACTATTTCATAAGGTTGTTTAGCTGTAGCTGCATTTTTCTGAGTATATGGTGGTTAAACTTGACATTCAACATAACTGTGTAACCCCTCCAGGGAGGCAAACCATATATATAACACTGGGTGGACAGGTCGGCCCCTTCAACTTATCATTGTGAACATAGCAGTACCATTGTAAATCATTGTAAATAATATACTAACATGTACTGAAAGCATGTTTTTCTTCTTTTTTTTTCCTTTGGCCCAATGCCTGCTGTCCCCACAGATGTACTTTAAGACCTGAATACCTTCAGTCTTGCTTCAGATTTCCTCCTGTGGCCACTCTCGGTATTGTAATGAAAAATCTCCCTGCGGCCCAAAAAACATTTTCCCTATTGACCACTTTTTTAAAAGAGACATCTGTAAAACTGTTGACAGGACACCTCCAGCTATAAACATGGCGAGTCATTACTCTGTATTATATATTTTTTAGCCACGGGGGTTTAATCTTTGTAAAACTTTTACAAAGCCCAGATAAGTCATTGTTGTTCTGAACACCATCGCTGCTGTGTGCATCCAGAGGCAGGATCGCATTAACAATACTGTATGTGTTCAGCAGGCTGCATACCCCAGAAAGTAAGTTTGCGTGCCAGATACTTTTCTGGATTATTCGACAGGTGAGCGACTCTTGGACTACTAGCTACTGGACAGAGGAAGCATCATCTTTGGATCCGGTGTCCAGGTCCTATAATACGTCCATGCTCCACCATGTCCCAGTGATTAACCAGCGGCCCCATCACCGCTGGTTTTATGAAAACCTAAAAGTTGCAACTTCTGATTCTGCTCGTCTGTATTGATCCATCTGTTGTCTTGTTGGTGAAAAGGAGAATCATTCAGAAAAACAAAGAAACCTGTAAAATTGCAGCTTGTTTCATTTGCCTCAAAGGGGGATATTTCATTTCATTGTTGGGGGCGACAGTAAATATAAAAATTTCATCAGAACAGTACCTTAAGGAGACATCAAAGGTGCCCCCAGAAGTAATGTTATAACAGCTAATAATGTATTAAATATATATTGAGGAAACCTTACTCACTACTGCAGTTTCTTGAATGACCATAACTTTGACCAAAGATGATTTGTTACAGAAGGAAACCCTGCTCGATGTTTACATTATGTTTTTTTAAAAGTTATATCAGCATTAAGAACTGATTATCCACTCTGGGACAATAAATAGCATGTTATTAGTTTGCATAACACCCCAGGCTACCTTGAATAAGTGTCCCACATTTCATGGCAATCCACTAGATAGATATTTCAGTCCGGACTACAGTGGTGGATTGAATGACATTGCTTGTTGTACGACTGATATTGTGATAAATTATTTGAAAATTCTTCATTGTTACAACCAGCCTTTGGGAAATTACATTGTTAAATATGCAGTATTTTGGTACTGATAATGTGCATTATTGTTGTTGCTAGGGAACAAAATATTTGGCTAAGCCTGAGAAGAAGGCTGTACTGAAAATAGTTATGAGGATGTTTCCAAAATGGTGATCAATTTTGTCATGACCAAAACTGTGGTATAGAAGCAGTTACAGCAAGGCATGATGCTGGCTAAGTTTCATTCAGCTTCTTCAGATTCAAGGTCCCGGTATTGTGCATGCTGGCTCACTGTCACACTGTCACAGCTTACAGGGACACAAGAATAGACCAGAGCCATTGTTAATGTTATTATTAACACCTTCGCTTTTCAAATATGACCAGTCAAAATGTCTTCCTATTCTGAAAATGACATATAGACTGGGACTGGTTCCTGTTTGTGCACTGTAAGTATTTAATATGCGCAGGGTAAATGAAAAAGTGGTGTAATTTATTACGCCCCTTCCATTGCAATGCTAATTAGTTACCCCCCATTGCCTGTACTCCTCCCCTTTTAATGACTGGTTGGTGCCCATTAAATATTTCACCGGTACAGCATATTTACAGAACATTTACAGTATAAATTGCTGGCTAAAATCGAAGTTACTACATACACTTGTTTTTTATGCAAAGGAAGAGGCCTTTTATCTTTCATTCGTGGGGACCAACACTAAAACATTTACCTCGCTCTCCCATTAAACCGTATCACAGCTACTGAATTATCTGAATTATGTAACATCACCTGTCCAGCCTTTAGTCTGCTATCGGAGCTAATCAGAGAAGTAAACAACAGATCGGAGGCAGGAATGCAGCCTCTCATACATTTGTTTTCAAATGCACTGCCACCTCTCAGAATATAATGTGTTTCAGGACGCTTTTCACATAAATATGGCTTGATTAAAGGTGTATATTTATTGAATGAATCTGAGAGAGAAAAATCCACACGGACGGCAGCTACAATGGTGGACCATGATTTACAGACAGTGCAGAGTCATCCCCAATTCAAATGCAAATCTACTGAATGGAGGCTTTTAAACATTTGTTTAGAATAGAGAATGAATGGAGTTCAACTCCAGTCCAGTCATGCGTTAAATGGAGACAATCCAAATGTGAAAATCAATAGGATTTTACAAATGTTATGATTTTTGCTCTGTTTCAATATGAGAATATGTAAATAACTCTAATATTTCCCCATTACAGCCTTTATTACCTCTGTTGTTTGGGATTCTAGAGAGTGAAAAACAGTAGCAAAACAATTGAGACAGGAGCCACTCCCTCACCTTAAACAGCTCTCAGCAAAACGCAGGAGATAAGGTTTGCTAAAAATGAGAGAAAACATGTCTGAAAGGGTATAAATCTTTAATCAAACGGTGGTGATGTGCCTTGCCTCCAGCACTCACAGTGCCAAGCTGGAGAGCAGATGCTGAGATCTCAGATCTTGCTTCCCCCAAAACAGGATAAATCCCCTTCTCCAGTACAAATGTGTCATGGGAGCGGCTCTCTGTGCACTGAAGCTGCTGTGTTTTGGGTTCCCTCCTCAGAAACTCCCACAGGGACCCAGCACTATTTCAGCATTTTAAAAAGGGTAAGGAACAGGAGGTAGTGAAGCACATACTTAATCATTTTGCCTCTGGTTAAAGATCTAAAACAGTCCTCATATAAACATGCAAAACTGGGATTGTTTATTAACTTTACAGCAGATTGAGTATGAGCCCAATAAGAAAATGACACTGTAAATTTATGTCAGATTCATGAAATGTAGATTTCTTTCACTAACTCATTTTTTTGTTTTGCAAATAGAAATGATACTTGCACACCAAGGTCCTATTTTACACAGTTATCTTAAAATGCATTTTCATTGTAATGAATCTCAGTGATTACTTCCTGCAGTGCTAACCAAAAGAGTGTCTCTCTTCCTCGCTAGTTTACATTACAGGCATCTTGAAAGTATATAGATTTTATGATAAGTGCTTCTTGCGAGCCATGCATTACAGCTGTAGTAAAAAGAGGAAGTGATTATTTATGAATGAAACAGATTAATGGTAACAAGAAATGGAAATCTCAGGGAGGTAACCATGAGGTGCATTAGACGTGGTTTCATAAGGTATTGCTGTAATCAGTGAGTGCTGTTTGTACCATATTCATGTAAAGTGTTATGATGATGCATTCATCATGGGAAAGTATTTCAGCCAAGGAAAAGCACTTAGTCGCATTATGAAGGTTTTATGCAGCTACAATGCACAAATGGATTTACTATATATACTGAAAGGCAAACACTGTTGTTTTTTTTGGAAGTGCCATTCCAAAAAAATAACTTGCTAGTGGAAAATCTTTGTGAACGCCACATACTGCCACGTACAAACATACAATCCAACACGTTGTAATTACCCTCCCTGATGTGAACTATGACTTCAAAGAGGTTTTTTTGCTACTCACTCCGAATGTTTGCTTTCAGAATATCATGTGCACATGCACCCACAGGAGCAGACACGTTCATATAAGATGAAAAGAACAAAACAATGATAACAAACAAAGGCTGTGGGATTTTCCTAATTATACAAACGTACATGTGAATGCGTGCAGAATTGCAAAGCACACATACAGTATGTAGGCGAGAACAAGACAACCTCCAATCAACAAGCAGTTTTCAATGAGAGAAAAAAACAAAGAGAGGCTGCAGCAGTATTAGTATGTATGATGAGTTCAACAGTCTTATTGAAGATTTCAGACTATACAGAAATTGTACAAAACTAAACAGAAAGAGACAATCAGAGCGAGACAAAAGGCTTCAGGTAGAGTGAGAAAAAGACAGGAAGTCATTGAATGTTTTCACTTTAAAGTGAGAAATCACTCTTTCACACTCTATCAGAGAGAAAAATGAGAGAATGTTTTAAAAAAACGCTGATGAAGACAGAAGAGACTAATGAAGAGCATAAAATGCAATTCATCATTCTGCTCGGCTAAAGGTGGAATCAAATATTTTAATGTGTGAGAGAGATATGGGGTGGAAAACATTACTGCTTTGTCTATCTATGGGCAATAATGGATATTATATTGTTAGCTACCATCTCCACCAGTTATATTTTCATCATTCGCACTGATAGACAATACATAAATAATTTCATTGTATCTGTCTGCCCTAATGAAGGACAGGAATGGTTATCCAGGAGAAATCATCACACTTCAATCAATCAGTTAATCAATTGAAAGCTTGGAGGAAATGTCAACCGGATACAGGCAGATTTACATTACATTAAATTATTTAAAGCATGTCATAATGTTGTGACATTTAATTGGTCCCACTAGAACATTTGTGTTTCACGTTATGCACATGGGGGTCAAAGTAAGCATCAACGCAGGCCCCTTAGAGCTGGTAGAGTTGACGTCTTGTTCAAAGACACATTGACTCATTTTAACTCTGTTTTGGTCTCAACCAATCCTCTCTTTAGCTGCTGTATGCTGAACTATGTTTGCCAGCAAGTTGCTAAGTAGACAGTTGCTAGCTGTGCCTAAAAACAAACTGTTTTGAGAGTGAACAAACAACACAAAATAGATGACAAAACTCCATAAAGCTCTGGTGGGGGAAGTGAAGTCATTCTGAGCTATTCTACTTTCACATTATACAAAATTATCTCATTCATTGTCGACATAAAAATATGTTGAAGCAGCTTTAAGAGTCATTTCAGGTGAACCTAACTGGTGATAAAATGCAATTTAATACAACTCTGTTGTCATAATGAGTCTTTGACTGCATCTCAGCTGCATAAAACATGGCAACATTAAGTCGAAGGACATTGGAGACAACATTAACATGTAAAACAATAATAACATCATCTAAGACATGACCTAGGTGAATATAAAGTAATTCAATTCTGGCGTCAGCTCCCTATTAGCATTTCTCATCTCTCTTAACTCTTATGAACGCAGCTCTGGAGGATTTAACCAAGAAGTAGGAGTAAGGGGGATTTATCAAAACCTTTAGTGCACTTCTGTTTGTCACTGCTTTACATCCCCGGAGTTCTCCAGCTCATCCAGCTTAATCACTGACCTATGCAAACAGAGAGGAGTCTACTTCACATTGGAATTTATGCAATTACTGTATAGTCTGTATATCCTGCCAGCCCGAAGAGTGTGACAGTGTACGCACATCTGACTAAGCTAATAACCCGCATTCACAGCTCTCAAAAAATCACAGAGCATCCAGCGTTTGCTTTCTGAGACTTGGAGTCAGAGATCCGATGCATAATGAAAAGGGCTGGTTCATTCTGGCAAGCCCACCCCCACCCCCTGCCTGGGGTTGTCTCTCTCAGGATGTCTGGCTCCTTCTATGAATTATGAACCTTGATCCCCGCAAGCTCCCCAGTGACCACAGATGGATTGGGGGCAAAGCTGCCCATCTGAGTAGTTGTGTCGAGGGGCATTTGTACTGTATGAGGAGATGCAGTTGTTTGTGTAAAGTGCTGCATGTCCCTTTGCCCTCTGTGCCTCATGTTGTTGTCAGGTTAAGAAGGGCTAAATGGGCCTAAGAATCCTATGTGTGAACAGGTGTGACTGCTGTCTGCCCTTATTAACTGGTAGCAGTAAAAAAAATTCACAGAATTATTTCATGACATTTTGACTGTAACACAGGAAATATGTAGAGACCAGTATCAGACTGACATGCAGCACAGACGTCCAGCTGCTTTCGGCCACCAGGATGCCGATTACAAGGTTTATTCCAGGTCAATCCTCAAATCTCAGACCAGTGTGAAGTCCTTCATCGTGTCAGGGAGACAGAGACTCAGCTTCATTTATGGTCCTTGAAACGTTAATTGCTAATCAGCTGATTGGATTCAGGAATATAAATAAAGTTTTCCTCTGGCTTTTAAACCCACTGGTATGAATTCTTTAACTGGCTGTCTTGTCACAGACGATAAAAGAGAAACAGTCTGACACCCTGCCTCCTTTACAGGTTCAAACACTGTGCCACTATGGAACAGCTTTAAAGCACTTAGACTTTCCCTTTCTCTGTTTATACTGGAAGTTGTTTATAGTCATGGGTAAAAAAAAAAGTCTGCAGGATTCCCCTTTCGGGTCAGTTTCTGTTTTCCTGCAATATGTTACACACGGGCCACTTGACATAACTTCACCTTCTGCTTGTACGCAGATGACACAGCTGTATCTTCTGTTATGGAGATACAGTTGGAACTCTCCTTCACTGTCTTCGTGCCCTTCAAAATTGAATGCTGTAGTATAATAGAGACAAATGTGAGCTCCCCATTGTAGGACTCAGTAATATAATTGTCACAAATGCCAGATAGTTTGGGCCGATGTCACATTCAATTCCATTCAATTCAAAACGCTTAATTGGAATGAAAGCTTCAAAAATAATGTTGTAAAGCACCAAATATAATTTGTCCAAATAGTTGGACAGTACACAATAACAGCAATATTACTGACATATATATATATATATGCAATATACATTACATATATA
>JBAJHX010000049.1:9084632-9108744 GCA_037176925.1 Amniataba percoides | reverse complement strand
CTATATTTTTGTCAGCGTCAGTAAATCCCTTGAAAAGACCAAAAGAGTGTGTTCATGTCTCATAACTTTGCCGTCCGTGCTGTGGTTTGTGGATGTAGCTCTTTAAAAAACAAGTCACAAATATATCTCATTTAATTTTTCTAAAAGGGCTGTATAATTCCCTAAACAGCTTGGGACTGGTTTTAGCAAACACTGCTGAAACAGGAATGAAATTGAAACATTTCCGTCATTTCAAACATTCAGTTCATCACTGTTTTGTTGCTTTGATGGGATTTGTTGATGAATCAATATGATAAATAAATGTGAAATAAGGATGCAGACAGATTTGCTGATATTTTCTCCTAACCAAGGTTATTTAAAAAAAAAACAAAAACAAATTAATTGAAAGAAAATGCTACCTTGATTCAAAGATCAAGAACTCAATTTTCACTTAAAAATATCCTTGTTAACCTTGTAGTTCAATGTTCCATGCATTGCAAACATTATATTGTATATAATAGTTTTTGTATATAATACTCACATTGTACAGGAACATACTCAGCGTGCTAACAAATGTACCGTTGCTGTCCTTGACAGATATCGCAGCAGAAGAGCTGTGAAGAGACGCAAGTCATTTATTTAAAAGTTATTCTTCCATCTTTAGTGGATATTTATTTAGTGAACATGATGTTGCATACATTGCTGGGATTATGTACAAGTTAATTAGCATCTTAGTCATTATGAAATTATGCGATCAGTAATAAACAGTTCTCCTTATAACATAAGACACAAACCTGCTCAGGCTTTTAAAATATTCACGCAATTGTCACATTGTTCAGAAGAACAATAAACAAATCTTATTGTATTCCTAATGAAATGAATAAATCTTAAAATTAAATCTACAGAGTAACTCCTGAAAGATCAAAGTTTCTATTCCTTTTAAAGTAACTTACGATGCTAGCTGTGAGTTATTGACCAGGTACTCCAGCGGGTAACTGCAGCTGAATTTATACAACAAACCAGGCAGGTAGCTGATTATAGTCGGTGGGTCGGGGGTGTCGATGTAGCCCGAGACATTCCCAATTTGTACCAGAGACATGTTCCCATAGGCATTGGCCCCGTAGGCTGTGCTGACCTGCAGAGAGAAACATCTCAGCCATGTCACTTTGCTTTCGCACAAGTCAATAAACACCATGATGTAGTTGTGTATTGATTAAATGAAAACCATGTTCTCATGTTTGTGTATTCTTTACCACCAGACTGTTACCGCAGGCCTCCAGAGTGCTGAGACTGATGCTGAACAGGACCGCTGTGGGGAAGGTGTTGTTGTTGATGAAGCCACGGCATTGTGCGTCACTGTGATGACCGTTCAAAGCCAAATCTGCGTCAGTGTAGCCGGAGAAGAGCACGGGGCAGAAGTTAATCTTCAGGGTGATGGTCTGGACCCCACAGTAAACACTTATGTCCCTCTCACCTGGAGGAACACAGAGGAAGTAGGAAAGGTAGAAAATATTCATTCCAACTGTAAGAATTTGTAAGCACTGCTTAGACGTTTCCCTCCTGATTGTCTTTCCACATTAAGGCTCGTTTTTAGTACTAAATGGCTATTGTGTGTTCATGCATTGGCCACAAGTATAATTCATGATATGGGTTTGTGAAACCAAAAATCTAAATGAGTATGAAATGAAATCTATGGAAATTGAAGTTTTGCAAAAATGTTGTAAATTGCAGGTTTCATGTTGCAATTTTGGTGAAATGGGCCCCTGGTCCTTGACATTCAGAGACTTGCTGCTTCACTATTCCACTAACATTCATCTGACATCTCAGGAGTAAAATAGTCCCTGATTTGATGGTGGGATTGAAACCCAGCAGGTCTCTTGCACCGTGACAACCATGATTTGAAAAAAAATATAAAACAGATATAGCGAGCTGAAAAAAAAAAGGATTTTAAATCCATAGTAACTTAATCACAAATACAGCTGCAGAGGTGAGACATGTGAAGTCCAGCTACTGACATTCACCAGCTATATCTCGCTATTTGTGGATTTCCAAACAATATGAGACAACACACAAAGCTCCGAGACCAAATAATCGAAATTACAGAAGCATTTCAGCCTGATGTGATCTTGTTTTACGGACCAAGGTGGGTAATATAGTTTCTTCAAAATCTACCTGCAGTGAAACGTTATTTTGTTTATCCTCTATATCAGACTGTAAGCAGGATTTTAAATAGATAAAAAGGATTTAGATAGAAAAAATGTTTAAGGTATGTTAAATACTTTTATACTTTTATCTATTAAGTATTTGGAAAATTAACATGTTCATTTCCAAACACAAAAAAAATGGTTTATTTGGAAATGAACCGTCTACATATATTTATTTATCGTAAAAGGTATCAAAAATAATTATACTAAGTCGACAAACCCAGTTAGCTTAAAAAAGTTACTTCAGGATATAAACGCCCTCTATGATGCTATGAGTCCAAAATCCCCAGAAAATACACAAAGGTCACTACATCAGGTCCAAAATGGCTGCTGCATAAACAGAAGACAGTAATGCAGTCAAATCTTTAATTTATTATTTTTAAAAAAACTGCTAAGTAATGTTTAATTAATGTTGGAAGTGGTTGAAATGGAGCTAGTAGTAGTAGTTACATATATAACAAGGCATAATGTCCTCAAACTCTTTGTTTTGATCAAATGAACATAGATGTAGAAAAGTAGAAAGTACCCAACTTACCAGGCAGAGATGCTAATTGGAAGGATTTATAATTGCTGACACGTATATAAATAAAACTTTGAAAATGTCCTTTTATGACAGCAACATTGTAGTTTGTTGTGAACCATCTATTGATTTTTTTTGTTTCCTACCTGCAGACAGAACAACAAAGGAGAGAGTGGAGTTTAAGAGGGAAAATTGCGTTATGTGGAGGACTCTTACCGGGAAACCTGCTGTGGTAGCTGGCGTCACAGTTGTATCCATTAAACTGCGTGGAGACCGAAGCGGCGTTACTCATCAGCAGGAAGATGAAGCACACTCGTGTCATTTCAGCACTTGAGAGAGGTTTGCCCACTGTCATCTTCAGAAGGTCAGCATTGCATTAACCACATTCCTCGGGTACGTGTTAAAAAACAGCACTTATCTCAAAATGAGATGTTCAGAAACAATGCTCCCCTGCCTCGCCTGTTTTCTCGAACTGCTGCACGCTCTGACCTCTATCAAAGTTGGACAACTTTCTTTCCCCAGGTCCCCTAATCCTTCTTATCCTGCTCCCTCTGGCCCCTTTTACCTCAGGTACTCATGTTGGCCTGAAACCTCTATTACCCAACCCCTTTTAAACTGAGGTCACCCCTCTTTCCAGCTCATTTGATCCCACTCCCCTCTCCCTTTCCCTATTTCTGTTTCTTCTCCACCTGTTTACCTGTTTCCTGCTTTTTGCAAAGTAATTGTTTGGGACCCCTTTTCCCCTGGTCTGTGACGAGAGAAAAGTTCAACACTGTGGCATGTAGCTTTTGGTGGCATCAAGGAACCAAACCAAAAACAACATCGGCCTCACTTGTATCTGTTGTGTGCGCATAGATGAGACAGATAGAGGGATTCATTCTCAAAACACTTCAACAAAAACCCGCTGCAGCGCAGGACATGGGAAACTCTGTCAGATCTGAATGGCCTGGACAAATCTTTTCACAGCGCCCAGAAACCTGAGCGTACTTCGAGGGTTCCCACTCGTCTCTCCACAGTCTGATCTCCGTCTGTCAGCTCATACAAACGGTGGGCCTCAGCGGGGGAGAAGGGGGGGGGCGCGGCCCATCCTGGGTATTAAGCTGTCATCGACTGCTGCTGCGGCCCACATTCACATGAACATAAAAGTCAACTCACGGTCTGATGCAGGGCTGTGTGTGGGTAATTGTGATGCACAAGGCATCACTTAGAGTAAAGGCATTCGGTGGTGTGTACAGCCCCGCACAGTGTGTTTAGAGTTGCAAAGGGTAAAAAGTGGAGCCTCGACTCTGTTTTACACTTTGTTACTCTGCCTCGAGATAACCCTCTTGCCTTTCATTTTTACTGGAGTCCTTCTGACAAAATCAGAATCACATTAATATGCTGACAAAGAATTTCCTCCTCTTTCTTCAATACACACTTTCATTCAAGTTTCAAGTTTCATTTGAAAAAAAAAACACTTAAATGTTACTCAAATCAGCAAACAGGGCATTTTTGGGAAGACATTTCATTAACATCTTAATACACATATGGTGCTTTATTAGCAGCAGCGGTACTGTGTATGTGGGATTTCTGTCTACAGTATTACAGTGGCCATGTGTCACCCTGTGCAACAACATGGCTCATGTTTTTGCCTGTTTTTTGAACAACTACTGAGCTTCTACAGAAGGTAAAACATGTACTCACAGTAATCGTAAATCTACAGTAGGATCGCTTTATCGTTTGAGTTGGTCTGTTTATGAGATTAATGATTGGAGAAACTGCGCCAGCTTGAAAAAAAAGAGTAAAACCTCAATTTGCTCTGTTGCAAAAAAGATGACATGCAAATCACCACGGAGTAATAGCTGAAAACAAATCCAATTTCTGACTCATCTGATGGGTGGCTTCAGTCAATGACAGTCTAGTTTGCTGCAGATTGACAATATCATACCAACAAAATTATTTTCTTTCTTATTATTTTTCCTCCACAGACAGTACAACAAATAGTTTCACTTACTGTTTTCACTGGATGCACTATTGCATGTGAAATCAGTCTTCATGTAGTTGACTAAACATGTGAATGACAGGGTCCATTTAGTAGCAATTCTGTAGCTTTTAATGGTCTTATACCAATTTTAGACCATGTTTGCCCGGCAGTTACAGAATCATGTTCAAGATTGTTTCTCTCTCAGCTTGACAGTCTTTCTTTAAGAAATCTGAAAAAACACAGACCCTGTCCCAGAAACATCAGCATGCCCAAGGCTGGATTAACAACCAGGCAAAGTAGGCATCTTCCCAGTCTGCTGGGATTCACTTACTGGTCTTTTATTTAATTACAAATCATCAGGTTATGCGCACCTGTAAAACCCAACAAACAGTGAGATGGTTAGGTGGTCCTGTGGCTCCAACATGTTTATCTCAGTCTTGTCTTACAAATGGGCTTCTAGCACTGATAACCTTTAATATTTCATTTGTATTATGGTCTCATAACCTTCGGTCAGATAAGAACATTAATTCTGAACAATGCTGCAAAACTCCAGATACTCTGATTTGTTCAGGGTAAAAAACAAATCTTTATTTTGGGTGGATTTCTGTTTAATTCATTGTTTTTGTGAACTTTTAGGTCAAATTGTTTTCAGTACTTGTGTTTCTCTAACAGTTTTGTTTGCTTTCACAATGTGTATCACACCCTCAGAGAACTGACTCCGGTTTACTTCAAATGTTCGAATAAAAGGAAAATCTCTGCATGCTAGTTACATTATAGTTAATGCTTTGAATTAGAATTAGAATTTGAATTGAATTTTGCGTTTTTACATAAAAAACAATAAAATGGTGGCATTTAAGGAAAAAGACAAGTTAATCATAAATTATCACAACATATAGGTAATTTTCAAATGCCTATATTCCCAATTAAGTAACTAACTAACTTTCTTTAACTGTTCTATTTCTCTCGGTCACACGAAGTTTTAGCTTCCAGCTGCATAGACTTAATGCTTCAGCTACTATGCTTTTCATTTTGTATAAGTTTAATTGGGATTGCGTAATTGGAGTCATGCGGTCAGTGTGGGGTCGACCACAGGAGGTCTGTTTTGATCAAAATGTGGATGAAAAAGCGGCTTCCATACTGAGAATGGATGTTATAGGTAACGTTGGTGGTGTTCATACTGTATCAAGTTGAAATATCTGCTGTGAAAAAGGCCCGTTATCCCAGTGTAAAAATACTGGCCAGTTTTTGAGGCTCTGAGAGAAACAAGCTGGTGCTGACAGCTTATTTTTGCCTTGGGGCTTGACCCGGCTCTGTGCAGGCCTATCTCAATTGTTTCAAAGCTTAAAAGTCTTTCTGTAACTTTTTATGTATCTTTTTTTTTTATCTTTGTACATTCAATATGTAAAGCCAACATGGGAATGTGTATATAAAAAAAATCGCCAACTTTCAGGAAAAAACAAGAAGGATGTTAGTGTGTGAGCACATAGGAACAGTGTCTGCTTAGATACATGTGCCCTTTCCCCCCGTGATACACTTGCCCTCGTCAAACACACCCCCTGTGCGTCACTCGGTGTGGACTCATCCTGGCCTGTGGTCTCACGTGTCGGGCTCAGATCCAGACTTTTACAGGAACCTGCTGGCCCCGCAGAGCCCTGAGAAACCCAGCTGGCTGGAGATGTTTGCCATTCACTGCTTCACCTGCTCCCGTGATGAGGTAGGGCTGAAATCAAATATGAAACGCTTACAAGCAGACAAGTGTCATTCAGAGCAAACAGGATCAGATGGCCGCCAACACATGAAATTAATACATATAGTGAACCCATTACCATGCTGCTTATTTTACAAATCCCACCCAGTAAATGACCTATTTCAGCCAATGTATAGCTTTACCCCGTGCTTGTGTTTCAGTCACATGACTTTCTTTAAGATATAAGGTGAGGCCTGTGAAAAACACGTGCCCCAAGTGCCTGAAACACTGCTTGTATATCATGTTGATTTCCTTCATAGTCATTTTTATCAGATGTAACCTGTTAATTTGACCTTACACAGCATGACAGACATGGGAAGCTCCCTCATTTTATCTTCTGCATTATCTCATCTACCAGCTGTCAACCTTCGTTACCACGTGCCCTAACTCCCAACTCTCCGGGGCTTTGTGAATGTTTCCTGCAGGTCGTTGCGCTCAGAGACTTTTAATGGCTCAGGACCAACCGCCACACTTAGATCTGCCCGATAGAGCCGTCTCTATCTGATCAACCTGAAACATCCAGACTCAACAAACAGACATCTAAATCACACAATCTGGGCTGCATCACAAAACCCGTGAGAGCGCGGCTGTAATCCGACGCTCCCGTTTTAACGCAGCTGGGAAAGTGAAGCCCTCATCAAAGGCCGCGCTGTGAATTGATCCTCACTGACTAATGTTTCCAAAAGCCAGTATATGACCTTTTTCCACCCCAAAAAGGGCAGTTTTACAATGTTATTGGGTAAGAAAAGGGATATTTCATTTGTTGCTGCAGATGATATTTGTGGTACAGGTAAAAGTGGTGCACAGAAACATGAAAAAAGGAGGAAAATGAAATCATTTAATTCATAATGCACTACTGATGCAACTTATTAAAACAGAGTTTGTTGAGGTGATGAAGGCTGAAAATCAAAAATAAATAAACCAGTCTCATTTCAAAGAGAGAGGAGTTTTCTAGAGGCCTCTGTCTGCGTCTTTTGTTGGGCTGGAAACCTGCGAAAAGTCCCTGGTGAGAAGAGAAAACAACAGGCTGACTTTATTGTTTATGTATGAAACCCAACCCTGTATTAAAAGAACATGTGGGGAGCACTGCTTTTCTTTTAACATGACCTTCACAATGACATAACTGAAGCTATTTTTGTGTTTCATATATTCACATTGACACACCTGGACTGAGGAATTTAACATTCGACAAAGAACAGTGCTGAAGTCTCTGCTAATGCTGAAATAAAAATATTAATGTAAACATTATGTTTCACAGTTTAAAAGGCTAATAAATCAGGCTACGATCAGTGAATCGTTTTGAGTTTTTGATAGAATAAAAAACATTTAAAGACCAAAATTTGACCAATATTGAAAATGGATCATTTACATTGCATTGTCACAGTTGTAATTCTGTACTTAAGAGTCATGAGGAGTGACATTTTGAGCTGATAAAGAATTCAAAAGCAACATGGTGGACTGGATGTTTGGACGTAATTGTGGCATTGTGCTGCCCCCTTGTGTTCACTGTGTCTCACTACATGACAGCTGCAGTCTCCACTGATCAACACTGCTGCTCTCTGAGCACTTTTACTTAAGGAAGTATATAACAGCATGAAAACATACTTTATGTACCAAAAGCAAAACCACTCATCATGTAAAACGGCCAATTTCACAGTAATATATATTATCTTATTGAATAGTTTAATTACTGAACTAATAGAAGGTCACTCTTACTATAATACAAATCTACATATTTTCAACAAACATGGGTATCTTTTGAATTGGATTCACCATACAATGGGAAAGATCAGTCTCTATATGAATATATCTTATAAGATTCATTAACATCCATCCATTACCTATACCTGCTTATCCTGACACCCCAGTCAGTCGGTGGAAAAGCACAATTTTTCCCCTTTTTGTCACTCATCATCATAGAATAAAACGTGTCTATGCAGAAACACCAGGAGAGTTTTGATTAAGTTGTTTCAAAGAGGAATTTTGGACACTTGAATAATTTTCTTTTATGTTTGATGTTTCCTCTGTAAGACTGAAGTTTCACTGAAATATTGCTGCGCCAGAATCATCTTTTTTTGCCAAATATGTGAACAAATACAAGGATTTCTTTTAGATTCATATGTATAAAAAGCAACAATGATCAACAACATAGGATATCTACAGACGGTGACAAATTAAAGGAAAAATAACATAAAGTGTTTTATTTGGATGTTGGGCCATCATGTGCTGCCAGAACATCTTTCGGGCTCCTTATCAATGAGCCCAAACCTCTAAACTCTGGAGGGATGAACACAATTCTGAGATAGATCCTTAGATAGATAATTTGATGCTTTTGTGAGTGTTGTGAGTTTAGATGTAGTGACTGTGAAGGTTGAGAGACCCCTCGTGTCCTGCAGATGGGTGCATTGTCTTCCTGGAAGAGACCACTCCCATCAGGACAGAGATGTTTCATATCTTAAAATAAAGGTAATCACTCAGAGCAACTTTGTATTAGTTTACAGTGACCCTTTCCTCTGAGAGGGGCAACTGGACCTAAACCCAACCAAAGAAGTGCAGAGCAACAGAGCCACTGGTTCCCCTCACTGTTGTCGCCCGTCTGCACATACAAGTAGAAAGCTGCTGGAGTAAAAATTGAATGATCAGTGTAATCGATCACACACTAAATGCATTCATATGTATGCCTCTACATTATATATTATACTATATTTGATGATGATAATAAGTGCATTGTATACTTACACTATGAAATATTTAATTCAAAATTTCTGGGATGTTTCAGGATGTTTTCTGACACTACCACTAATTTAGTTGCTCATCAGGGGGAAGATATGTGAAAGGAAACTATTAGGATGTGGCAGCAGCTTTTCCAAAACAACAAGTCTGGAAAGATTACAGCTAAACTTTTTTTCTTTTAATTGATGAATATCATTTAAAAATGTCCCCATCTGGAAGGGCGCAGCATGTGTCTTTGTTGGACGGTGCACATTTCTATGAAAGGACACAACATCAGCAGCTCTTTATTGCAGAGTTCTCACAGAAGTGGGGAAAAAATAAATCCATTCGCAGTGTTTGCAGGGAGGCTGAAAACACCCGGAGAGTCGCCTCCGTGGCAGGCCTCACTCCACCGGGTCCGTCCTCTCATCCAGGCCTCTGGTGATCTTGCATTTGTAGTGTGTGTGTGTGTGTGTGTGTGTTTTCACCCCCTCCACCTCCTCCCTCCCCTCCCAGCTGGACTGCGGTCAGTCACCTGCACCGCGGCCGGCGAAGGATTGCGGGAAGTCGGCGGAGCGCGGCCTGTTTCCGGGTCCTTCAGGGCGGCTTGTTGTTGTTGTTGCTGAGAGAATAAGCAGGCCCGCCATTTCCCCTCCTCGGTGCTCTTATTATTGCTATTTCTCTTTCTGTCATAGCGCTTTAAAGCAGAGTAGCGGCGGCTGCAAGAGCAGGAGGAGGAGGAAGAAGAGGAGGAGGAGGAGGAGGAGCGGCGGCGGCGGCGGTGGAGGAGGCAGGCAGGAGGAGAAGAAGAAGAAGAAGAGACGCAGGGATCCGGTGTGCCACAGCGGGATGAGAGCGAGACACAGACCCGGGTCGGATGAGTCAGCGAGCGGACCCCTGCAGTCACGGCGCCCCTGAGAGCTGAGACGAGCCGGAGCAACAAGAAAGAAACAAAATAACCTTTTTTTATTTAATTTTTTAATTGTTATTTGTTAAATTGTGGCCACAGTCCGCCTCTCTCCTCTTCACTCCGCCCTCCTCTGGTCCGCGCCTGCCATAGCTTGGTTGTGATTTTTTTTCCTATTTCCACCAAGGCTAAGGGGGGAAATAAATAATAATAATAATATAATTAATAAAAAGAAAAAAAAGACGATTAAGGGAGGGGGTCCGGTAAGGTCGCGGAGGAGGTTTTATTTTGTTTTATTTTTTGTCGGGGTTTTTGGAAATCCTGAAGAGGAAGCGTACATTTTTTAAAGTCTTTTGTTGCCAGTGAGTGAGAAGAAGATGTCGGGGCAGAGCATTACGGACCGGATAACTGCAGCCCAGCACAGTGTAACGGGATCCGCCGTGTCCAAAACAGTATGCAAGGCCACCACTCACGAAGTCATGGGCCCGAAAAAGAAACACTTGGACTGTGAGTATCTTAATTTATCTTTTTAAAAAAAAATGGGATTAAAAAAACCGTCAGTGTGGTTCAAGTTTCGAAGCACCGCAGGCTCCTCTTCGGTGAAGCAGCGCTCGGTTATGGCGATGGAGGAGCTACAAGGCCTCAAAGCCTCAGGATAGGCTATGTGCTACTGCTTGTTCATGTCAGGGCAGATTAAATTGTTTTATCGTCGAGGTCGGGCCTTGTTGACACAGTCCCCTGCACAGCTGAGAGGGTTGTGTTTGTTTTTTTTTTTTAAGTATCGACTTTAATGAATTAGTTTTCTTTCCGTTTTTATTTGGCCACCAACTGCTGTCAAACCTAGCTCGCCTAGCTGTCTGGTTTTTTGTTCACTCCGCTCTCTGTCCTTTTTCCCTCCCTTCATAATTTCCTCATTGATTTACAGCTCGGATGTTCAGCCCACACAGCAATAAATCAGACCAAGTGGTTATTTAACTGGCGTCTAAAAGGAAAATCCTTTAAAAAAAATCAGTGTGGGCCCCTGCTCTTTAAAGGCCCTGAATGAACATTTACAGGAAACGTCCAGTCCTGTTTCATCCCACATCTCCCATCTTGGTGCACCTGCAGCAGGGTTACATTTGAGCCTCGGGGCTGCACAGGACAAGTAAGGTGACACCTGCTTGTTTCACACCAGACACAAAGACGGCAAGGAAATCACAGTTTGGGCCACAAAGGAGGAGTTTGCTGCCTCAGTCAGGACAGGAGACTCCTGTGTGCACCCTGATGGAGGCAATAAGGGCTTAAATCCCCACCTCTCCTCCTGTGTGATCATTAGTCTGATGCACTCGCATGTCAAGAGGAGTCACCGTCTCGTCTGTGCTCAGAGATGCAGTGGTGGATATTTCTGCACATCGATCTGCACTCGAAAGTGCAGCCATGAGAGCGGTTTTATGGAGGCCCTGCGTCATCACCAGAGTTCAGTAACAGTCCAGGGAAAAAGGTGAATGCTGCATCTTCACACTCCAGACTGTTCATGAAGGGTCAGTGGAGCGAAACAAAGCCAACATCTGACTCCTCATCCGGTTTTAATGCTTTGCTTGTGGTGGTTTTAACATTAAAGTTGCAGGTTCCACACCTGTTGGTCTCGCTCAAGCGACTCCCCCGAGGTGAGATGAGTGAAAGTTGGCAGAGTGACGTTCAGTTGGCTCATCCCGAGCTGACGTGACTCACTGACGTGTTTCAGTTTGCACAGAGCAGGGAGTGTACGTGGACGTAGGAGATGATAACACAGTGTCCTTTTGTCTCATGTTAAAGGGGTTTGGATAAATACAACCAGGAGGAAGCAAACTGAGCAGGAAGTTTGTGTTATAAGTTTGGATGGATTCTTCAAGTCAGATTTCTCATTTCCTCCTCTGACAGAATAGATGAATGTGATTTCTTAATATATAGTATATTATAAGAATTATTCATGGGCAATTTCATCATTTAGTAGAGAGATGGCAGTACTGTAAATGAGGGTAGAGAGAGAGACGGAGAATGATCAGAGTTTAGAAAAGGTGTTGAAGCAATGCAAAATTATGTCTGCATATGGTTTGAAATGTTTTGATATCAGTTCTGATAAGATATGTGAGCTTTGGTTCTTTTTTAAGTTGTACTAAATGTTTTTTTCCCCATCTAACTAAAAGCTAAACTTCTCAGAGGCTGAATATCATCTAAAAATCAATCTAGGCTGATCAGTCGGGCTATACTTTGCTGCCCTCGGTCAAATCTTGGTCAGCAGTCAAACAGTATTGAGGTTTGATTTCAGCTTCAAGCATGACAAGAGCTGCACAATAATCAAGTGTTATGGTATACAAACTCTAAGTAGAATCTAGAGCTGCAACTAAAGACTATTTTAATCTTTGGCTGATCCACTGGATACTTTCTCGATTAGCTGATGAATCATTCAGTCTTATAATATGGTGGAAAAAATGCCTGTCAGCTCTCAAACCTTCTCGTACAAAACCTAAATATATTTAGTTTACAATCATATGAGACAAAGATGAGTCAGATTTTACGAAGATGGAATGTGTGACAGTTTTTTTCTTGAAAAATGACTCAGATAATTAAAGTTATTGACTCCAGTGCTAATGTGATACCTGCGTTTTAGTACCCATAAGATTATTATATTCGCTTGTAATCTTACTTTAACAAATGCATAAATACACATTTCCACTAAATCCTTTTTTATTAAACAAAAGAAGCAAAAGTACTCAGTTGTTAAACTTGGTCAAGTACCAGCGGTCCTACAAGAATCTGGCCAATACAAGTTTGATAGAAATATAAAAAGTTGAAAGATTAAAGCTGCCCCACAGAGGTTTTTTGTGAACAAACAAAAGTTGAATGTTCACATTCAATAACTCATCAAAATACATTGTGTTGGATAAATTCTGTTCCTTATAAAACATTTACAATCTTAGTTTTTAAGTATTTTTGAACCAGTGACGTTTGCATCCATGTTCACTTTCTTACAGTCTTCTTTTGCACCTTTGTTGGCTCATTGATCGTCACCTGTTGATCAGTGAGAAAGTGTCAAAAACTCATCAGGGATCTTTTAAAGTAAACAAGATTATGAATCTGAAATTATGCCAGCTCTTTAGTTCTTAATCATTTTTGATCAGTACTACAAACACATTTTGGTCATTAATAAAACAGATTTGAGGTTTAATACCAAGTCCTGAACATAATGAATGTGATAAATCAATATTATAATAACAGTTATGTACTGCCCTTTAGTAGAGTTGTGTTATGACACTGTGATCATAAGACAGTATGTTATTTATTTCACAAAATAGTCTCTAAATCAACAGTTCAGATCAACAGTACAGTAACATTTTTTGTTTCAGACAAAGTGAAACACAGTGAAGAATATGGCATTTATTAGATTAAAAAAAAATTCAGGGAATATTTGTGGTTATAATCCTCAATTTTATTAAGATTTAATTCCCATCTTATAACCCATCTTAGCGACGTCACTTATCGTCATGACTGTTACACAAACACATTTTTGTCTAATGAATTAATCACACTAGAAGTCATGAATGTCAACCAATATATTTAGTGGGCTGATTGTAACATGACAGTGCCGTCAGTGAATCCTCCTCCTCCTCCTCCTCCCTGCTCGTGTCCTCTCCATCATCATCGTCTTCTCTGGGCAGTTCAGCCACCCATGCTAACTGCTGCTGCTGCTTCTCTGGAAGGTTATCCTGTCCTACTTAAAGTCCCCCCGCCTTTTGAAAAGTCAAATATAGGACAGAAAGGGAGGCCCAATTACCCCGTCAGTCTGATCACTGCTGTGAATGGCAGGGTCATTAGCACTGATGGGTTTTCACTGACATCGTTCAACCAGCACATGGACAAACGTATGAGCAGAGGAAGTGGGACAGAACATGCGTGGTTAATATCTTAATGCACTGCACTTTACGTTGGCTTGTTAAAAAAAAAAAAGATGCTTACTTGACATTAACAATTAAAATCAACTATCAGTTTCTACTTCTGCTGCAGTGATCTCTGATTGCATTGTCACTATAATATGATGATTTACCATTTTATTATGCAGATTTTATGTAGATGTCTTGTTTAACTTACTGTCACTGCATTTTACTCGCACTGATTTGGTGTATTTTGAAGAGAGTAATTGCATTATCATAACTCAGATACTGTATACATTGTAGGGCTGCCACTAATGAGTATTTTCATTGTCGATTCACCATTTAGACTTCAGAAATGTCTGGAGAGAGTGAAAGGTTAGATCTCTGCAGAAATAGTCATTTAATAGTAATTTTGGTGATTTTTAAACATGTTTTACCATCACAAGTCAATTCTGCATATTGATATTGTCTGTATCATTTGGAGATCGATATTTGAAACCATTTTCCATTCAACATTTTCAGTCTTCAACAAAACATGTCATTAAGAAAAACATCTGCTAAATGACTGTGAATTTCAACATTCAGGATCAGCTTGTTGATGCTGCCTGCAGGTTACCAAGATGAACAAACTGCATATATGCAACCTGTTGTGGAGGACACGAGTCACATCAGAGGCTGTTTTTTGGCTGCGACTTCTAAAAATGAGCTCCAGCACCTGTGGTCACTTTTATACTTTTTTCATAGTAGGCAGCAGGTGTTTGTCTGCTCGCCAGCTCAGCATGAGGCCTGTTTGGCAATTAACTCACAATGCGAGGGGTTATTTATGAGTAAATGTGATACAGATGAAAACTGCTCTCCGAATAAAGCCGATGTTGTTTATCACCATAAAAAAAGACCCTGAAGCCTTCAAAACTCAAGGCAGCGAATAGACAGACAGTAATATAAAAAAATATTTGTTTCATATGATATTTGATCAAAAGTCAGGGAATGATTTACTCTCAGAGGTAGTCAAAGTTTATTTCAGTTCCCTTTGACAGTCATATAACTCAGATAACCTCATCACCTACAGTGTGTCACCACATGATGACCTTTAATCAAAGAATATAATTAGGGCTGCAGCTACTTTTCATTATTAGTCAACCTGTTGATTATTTTCTAGATTCATCTATAAAATGTCAGGAAACTGAAAAATGTCATCATCATAATTCCCCACAGCCCAATTTGACGTCTTCAAAAAGTTAATTTTGTTCAACCAACAGCCCCAAAACCGAAGCGAACCGAAACCGAACCTCCTGAATTTATGAACTCCTTCTCTCTCCGTCTCAGATTTGATCCACTGCACCAACGAGATGAACGTGAACATTCCCCAACTGGCCGACTCGCTGTTCGAGAGGACCACCAACACCAGCTGGGTGGTTGTGTTCAAGTCTCTCATCACCACACACCACCTCATGGTCTACGGCAACGAGGTGAGGTGCTTCAACAGACTTGTTAATTTTGTTTCAGTTTCCTCTAACAGCACAGTAAAGTGGATAAACGCCTTCAGGAAATATAAAGCAACAGAACAACCTCACGGCTGACTATTGAGCATTAATGTATTACTAATTAATGGTCTGGTGCTGTTGTGTTTTAACCATTTGTCTCCCTCCTTCAGCGTTTTGTCCAGTACTTGGCTTCACGGAATACGCTATTCAACCTCAGTAATTTTTTGGACAAAAGTGGGTTACAAGGTAACTATTTGATCATGGCTGCTGTTGAGTTCAGTTTTAAGACTTTCTGAATTTATGCACCATTTAGAAAAATAAATGATTCAATTGTAATTGTAATTTTATTGCAGGTTACGACATGTCTACATTTATCAGGCGGTATAGTCGATACTTGAATGAGAAAGCAGTTTCATACAGACAGGTCGCCTTTGACTTCACAAAAGTCAAACGCGGGTAAGAATAACATTTATTATCTTCCATTTTGTTTCAGTGTTCAGTAATATTAAGCCATCATTCTTTTGTATATATGTGAAAAGAAATACTTATGTTTAGGTCTACAACTGATTACTATGTTCATAGTTGGTTAATATCTGGACTGTTTATAATTCAGAAATTCCTTCAAATAACCTATTTGTTTGACTGAATAATCTAAAATTCAGTTTACAAACAGACAAAACAAAGAAGAGCTCCTGACACTCACATGCTGAGGAGCCAGAAATTGCAAATATTTTTTGCATAATAAATGAAAGTAATTATTTGGTCATCAAAATTGTTGGTCATTTTCTGTCAATGGGCTAACTGAGTAATCAGCTATTTTTTTTTCTTCATTTCATCTCTTGTGTCACCAATAGTTCAAGTATTCTTTAAATAAAAACGGTTTGTCATTGGGGCTGCCACAATTAGTCGATTAATAAATTGATATAGATTATTAGTAACTATTTTAATGGAAAAATTCTTATTTTCGTAATTATTTTGAGACAAAATGCATAACATCTTCTGGTCCCAGCTTTCAAATGTGAGGGTCTGATGCTTTTCTTTGTCATATATGATTATAAAATGAAGATCTTTGGTTTGTTTGGACTGTTTGTCAGAATCAAGAGGATGATGTCACCTTGGCATCTACTTTCTGACATTTAACAGTCTAAACAGTCAAGAAAACAATCAGCCTGTTTTCATGCTTTGGATGCCAAGCTGCGTTGCTCATCTGTCTTTGCCTCCCTCTGTCTCATTTCTTCTCCGTGGCCTCTCCTGCTCAGAGTGGACGGCGTGATGAGAACCATGAATACAGAGAAGCTGCTCAAGACTATCCCCATTATTCAGAACCAGATGGACGCCCTCCTCGATTTCAATGTGAGTTTGAGGTGAAGCCTCCCGCGGCTCTGCAGCTCACGTAGTGAGAGGCTGCTCGTCTGCAGCGTGCAGATTGTGCTGAGGCCGCTGCCTCCTCCGAGCTCACATATACAGACGTTGTTTTTCTGTGTCAACGAATCGCGGTGAAGAAGCTGAAAGATAAATGTGATTGCTTTCCCCTCAGGTCAATGCCAACGAGCTGACTAATGGAGTCATCAATGCAGCCTTCATGCTCCTCTTCAAAGACTCCATCAGGCTCTTTGCCGCTTATAATGAAGGCATTATCAACCTGCTTGGTAAGACCATCAGAGACCACTTTCACTCTGAACCTTTTCTTTGTCTTCACATAATTTTGGCCCAACATGTTATGATTGGTCATTCGATTTCATTTCTTCCTCCCAAACAGAGAAATACTTCGACATGAAGAAGACTCAGTGTAAAGAAGGTTTGGACATTTACAAGAAGTTTCTCACCCGAATGACCCGGATATCAGAGTTCCTCAAAGTAGCAGAGGTAAATCACACTAAATGTTTGTGTTTTTTGGAGATACACCTGCAGCAGAGATGCCATTTTAACTTATTTTTTCCTCTCTCGCCTAACAGCAGGTGGGCATCGATCGAGGAGACATTCCCGACCTCTCGCAGGTAGGCGCTGACACTTCAAAGTAATCTGAAAATTACGCTACGGTTACGTTTTTCTACTCTTGATAGGCAGTCTTTTCTTGCTGTCTTTCTCTTATTCAGCCGTAACTGCTCTTTTTTTCCATTAGCGTTGTCTTTTGTCCAACTAGATTATAGTACACCCAACACAAATGTTCTTTCAAATAAGACACTCTGCATGATTTCCTTCTCGAGCGCATGTTTGCCAGAGGAGGTGGTCTTCTTCTCCTGTTTCTTGTCCTTTTTCTTCCTCTTCCTCTTCCTCTTCTTCTTGCGCTTTTTCTGCTTCTCCCCCTCTTTCTTCTTACCCTTCCTTACTTCTTCTCCGTCTTTCTACAGTAAATAAAGGTGCTTGAAAGTAATCACTGTAATTGCAAGCCACTTGGTAAATCTGCACAGTGACAGTTAGATGTTGCCTAATTAGAAATAACCTGCACATGCTCTTTGTGCATTGGGGACCAATTTTACATAAATATTTTACCCCGTGCAGCTAAAATGCGTTCCCCTCTGACTGTCACCACCTTTATATTCTGTATTTTCCCCTTATCTTTCCACTTCAGTTCACAGTTTGTGTAAGTACTATCATTTCACTCTTCTTCTATGTCTGTGACTTGCTTCAGTGTTGTCTTTTTGCATGCCTCTGCTCTGACTCTGTCTCCTACATCGTGGTGAAAAACAGTTGAAGGAAAAAACACTCGCTGTGGTAAATTCTGCTCACTTTGGTCATGTTATTGAGGTGTAAACCAGCGTAGCTCATCTACCGTAAATGGCTGCCCCGTTGTGCTTAGACACGGACGGTTCAACAACGTCCAAGTTGTTGAAAGTGCCGTGGTGCAGTACGTCATCCCACACAGATCTTACTCTCATCCAAAGTAGTTTTTTGGCTGGAATGCAGTAAATGATCAGTGGTGGGTAACTAAAACCGCAAAATGTTGATAGTTTATCTTTTGTGAAGCAAAATTCAACCTCTTAGTTAGAGATATCAGTTAGTTTTGGATTTTATTGGTGTGGTGTAAGTCATGGTGTGTAATGTTTTCTCTCTATCTTGGTTGCCCACCACTGTCCTTTATGGTCTTGATGTCCACACTGATTACATGTTTGCATCTTGGGAACACGCTGACAGTGTTTTTTTCGGTCACAACAGGCTCCCAGTAGCCTTCTTGAAGCTCTGGAGCAGCACTTGGCCTCTTTAGAAGGCAAGAAGGTCAAAGACTCCACTGCAGCCAGCAGGTACGTTAATTCACTATTTCTAGAAAACTCAAGATAACTAAAATAAGGAAATATTTTCCTTAAAACTCAAGAGACTCCTGAGAGATAAACTTTCTTTGTGTAGCACCTTTTAAAAACTTCAGTTCATTTCAAAGTGCCGTGGAGCCGCCTTACAATCTGGTAATAAGAAAATGTAAACAAGTTAATGCACAAGAAGTGGAAATATAATAATAAAACCGGTAATGCAGAAAAAATCAATCAAGTGCGAATTGTGTGTTTCCTGCAGAGCCAGCACTCTGTCGAATGCAGTCTCATCGCTGGCCAGCACAGGGATGTCCTTCACTAAAGTAGATGAGCGGGAGAAGCAGGCAGCTCTCGAAGAGGAACAGGCTCGACTCAAAGCCCTGAAGGTGCCTTTGCTGTTTTTTAAAAACCAAACTCTTAACATGCTGAGATCAAACAACTTTGCAGTGTCTCTGTTGTTTTTGTTTTTGTATGTTTGAATGAAAGTTTCGCACTCACTCAGGAACAGAGGCTCAAAGAGCTTTCCAAGAAGCCCTCCTTCGCCACCACTGATACGTCACCAATCTCCACCACCGGGGGCACCATCAGCACAGCACCAGCCATCGACCTCTTCTCTACACCCAGCTGCTCAAACGGGTACCACTTAGATTTTAGCTCTTTAGTTTAGAAAGGTGTTAACTCAGCAAGTAGTGTACTTAGCAAACAGTTTTGTATTTAGTATTCCAGAGAGAAACCTCTTTCACATTGTCACACAGACCATGTGTTATAATTAAAATCTTGATTATAGCTACTTTAAGATTAGAAATGTCATCTTGTATGTATTAGCTTGTTCCAGCCCCTCCTGAAGCTATATATGACATTTATACTGAGCAAAAACTAGGGCTAAAACTATTGTCTTCATTATTAATTTATCATGCTATTAGTTCCTCTCTCATCTCTGATTTCACAAACTGCATTTTGTTTGAAAGCACAAAGCCTGTGTTAACCATGCTAAAATTAGAAAACGAAAAATGTCTTTGTAAGAGGAGTGCATCCAAAACAAAACAATGAATAAATGAGAAAAAAATGAAACTGTAAAATTAATGTTTGTGTGTCTGTAAATAGAGTTTAGGATCTTTTATTCTTATGCACTCTTTTTTGACCTTCACAGTTACCTTTCAGAGGAGACCAAAATCAAGACTGTGCTCATTTTAATTTTTTCTGTTTTTTGGGCTTGTGCACAGAAAAAGGGGGTCTTCGTAAAAGGGTAAAATAAAGATAGTTTCTTTTTTCTGTTTGCAGTGCAGTGAAGATGGAGAGCGACTTGTTTGACCTGCAGTCAACTTTCCAGCCCTCCATGCAGTCAGGCTCAACAGGGCTTCCAGTGGCAACGGCGTGGGCAGGTAAAGAGCTGCCTCTTCAACACCTCCAAACCAACATCTTCGTTTCTGGACTTTGGTGACCTGTTCTGCATGCTCTCCTTCTCTTGTTGTTGTCTTGACTCTGATGCCCACCTCTTCCTCTCCACCCCTCTTTTCTGTCTTTCTTTTTCTCTTTCTCTCTATCTCTCTCTCTCTCTCCTCTGCCTGCCTAGATCCTTTCACCTCTGCTGAAGCTGGAGATGATTCCATGCCAAACCTTAACCCTTTCCTCTCAAAACTCGTTGTCGATGCCACTCACTTACCTGTCGTGTCTTCAGACGGTGTTAGCTTTTCCTCTAGGACATCTGGTCATGAAATGTTTGGTGGTAACGACTCATTTTGTTTCTCCTCAAAAGTCTTGTCACTCTCGTTCATTTCTCTGTAGTGACTTTTAAGCATGAGTTGCCTGCATGTTTACTGTGCTGCTGTAGTTTGAATGTTAATTATCTGTCTATGCAACTGTCTTAATGATCTTCTTTTGCCTGTCCGTGCAGTGCACCTCATTGCAGTTCATACCAAGCTCAAATTATGTTGCTTTTTTTTTAATGAGAACACGTCTCTTAATTCCTCTTACGTATCAGCCAGGATCCTCCATGTCCTACTATAGACGCCATACACTCATTTTGCTTCACACTTACCTCCATCTCCTCCTTTTAATGAAGTGTGGTGTTGCATTGTAATACAAACATGCCGTAGAGCTTTAAGTTGAAACCTGTTCTTCTTTTACCAACACTATTTTTGATTCTCCAGATCGTTACAATCCCTTTATTGACACAAACTCATCCGTTTCAACCAATTACAAACGCACAGTGCGGATAGAACACTCCATCTCAGGTACTATGATGGATCACCATCTCAGCCTATGTTTCCCGAGCCCTGGCAAACATAGGACCCCATGAAATACCCCCAGGGCTCTTATTTTGATATTTATACTAGAAATGTAACTAATATTAAACTAGAAGTTTGACATTTTGGAAAATACTCTTCTTTGCTTTTCTACCCAGAGTCTAATGAGAAGACTAATAACACTCATGTGTGTCCTTTTATCGTGTACTGTCCATACCGGCTCTGTTCATTCTGCTGACATTTGATTTTTTTTTTTTTTTGTTTTGGTTATATTTGCATGAAGCTCAAGTCTCCTTATCTGACTTCCAAATGTGTCTTGTCCTGTACTTTACCTTGTGTAAACAAGCTGCGTAACAATCATTCAGGGTGCACCTTAGTTTACTGGCTTGTTAGTTAATAAACTACTCAGCTGAGATGAAAAGGAGCGTTTCTGACATTTCCACGAAAACCTCTTCTTCTTTTATCATAATAACCGAATAAAACTATGAGCAGTTATTTTAAAGTAACCTTACCATTATTTTTGTTCGTAAAAAGGATGACGCCATTAAAGACTAAAGATGGAAGCCTGACTCTTACTGCTTTCAGCCAAGTGGAGCACTTTCCACTCAGTCTCCAGTTTCAATGCTAAGCTAAGCCAGCTGGGTGCAGGCTCTGGCTTCCTGTTCAGCATGTATACAAGAGAGTGGAATCACATCTTCTCATCTAACTCTTGGCGAGAAAGCAAACAAGCGCATTTTCCAAACTATTTCTTCACCCCCCCCTATTCTGCACTATTTTTTGTTCCTCTGCAACTCTTAAATTTGACTTAAAACACCCAGAATTGAACACAATTGTTAGAAATGTTAGCTGTCTTCTTCCTGCCTATATTGCTGTCATTTCCCACCTGTCTCTCTGGCGTGGCCTTGAAATGCCTTTTTCCTTTTGCTCTCGTTCTTCCTCTCTCTCTCTCTTCTCTGTCTTCTTGCTTCCTGTGGCGTGTCAGACTCCTTCTGTGGTCCAGTGTCCATTGCCCAGCACCTCCCACACCAGGCTCCCTTCCCCACAGAGCCCTCTACTGTAGCAGGTCTATTCAGAGGTACAGTAGAGTACAGAAGGCTCCCTCCTGCACATTTAGCAGTAGACTGGTGCTAGTTTTCTATTCTGTAGAGAGAGACGTGACATGCAGCGCCCTCTGTTCAAATAACCAGTGACACATATACGGACACAAACGGGCCAGTGCTGAAACTACAAGTCCAAGTAGTGCTCAGTTTAGAGAGTATTTTTACTTCATGTAACTCTGTGACTGCAGCTTGTTTCTTTCTCATCTCTTACGAAGGATACTCAACACCACAGGCCCCTCCACAACAGTCAGCAGGGGGACTCCAAGTGGACTTTGAGTCAGTTTTTGGAGCCAAAGCCGCAGGCAGCAACAGCCTCAACTCCGATGGTGAGGACTTTACATTTACATATCAGCCAATGATACCTGTACAATAGTCCTCTGTGTTTTTAGTGAGGCCGATGTGGCTTGTAGTTTGGAGCTGATGAATCAAAGGGCAGTCTCGCACAAAACCTTTCTGCATGTTGAAACTAAATCAAATAAAAGCCACTCAGATGAGAAAAGTCGAACATAAAAGTGTCAGAGGAATGAAATCTGAAATGTTTGCATGGTTCACTGGTTTTTCAAGCCATTACATTGTGCTCTCAAAGGCAAACCCACAATGTGTCACAACTAGTTGTGGGCAAAGAAATATGAAGAAAGTTATTACGTGAGTCCTGACGTCAGATAAAGCCCAAGCATCTGCAACACTCAGCCCAGACTGCAATACCAGAACAGACTGTTGTCTGACCAACACTGACATGAACCTCAGGCCATTTTTCCGTAAATCTGTATATATGTCCTTTATTCAATCAAAAATGTTAAAACATTTCTGCTGGAGGAGGGTGAAGATTTACCTTGAGACCCTTCACTTCTTTAGAAAATGTATTAAGGAAATAAACCTGAAGTGCAGCTTGCTGAACAGGTTTTTGGTCAGTTATTTAGGAGGGTTATGTCTTTATTTTAACATATAACTTCTGCTCCTATTGATTTTTATTGACTTATTTTAAATCGATTTGTCCAAAAGCCAAATGAATATAATGTTAAAGAGTGGTATTACCTGACCTGCGTAATTCACTCATTCACTTGTAGATGGAAAAACCCTGAACTGAATTGGAGTTTCTCCCCACAGACAGATTTTTTTTTGTGTGCTTTTTCATAAAACATGAGCCTTGTAGAAGGAATATTAGACCAGTAAAGTTCTTATGACTGATAATAATACAGCGGAGCATTGGTGTATTCAAGTTATCTGTTATCACAGCAGAAGACTGAGCACTCTCATTTAGTGTGTCCTGCTGTATTTTCTCATCTCTTGCTCCCCTCATTTCCTGTCAGCTCTTTGCTTTCTGCTGTCAAAGAAATGCTAGAAATACATGAAAAATACAAAAAAAAAAATCATTTCTTCGGACTCATTTCCATTGATATTACTGTAAAACTACAGTGACAGAATACACAATATGTGCACAAATACAAATTTACAGTATGTACAAATCCGTTTTTTATCCGTGTTTGTGTTGTCAGATATTTCTGGAGGCATCCTGAAACCAACTCTTGCCGGCTCCAACCAGCCGCCCGGTCTGCAGCCAGAGAAGCTTGTGTCGGACGACCTTGACTCCTCCCTGGCCAACCTTGTCGGCAGTGAGTGCGACACTTCGCTTTCAGCCGCGCTCGTTAAAGTACACATTCATTACGCACAAAATAATGAAATATTAGTGTCGAGCCTTGTAACACCCTCCCCTGTATGTTTCCCCTTTTAGACCTCGGCATCGGGAACGGCACGATGAAGAAGTAAGTGACGGCTCAGCTCCGCGTGGCTTCGACACTCAGCTGTACAGAAACAGCAGCAGCTTTGTGCTTTCAGGGCAGTAACAAGCTGGTGCTAACATCAAGTGTCTTAATCTACAGTGACATCCACTGGAGCCAGCCGGGGGAGAAGAGGATGACCGGCGGCACCAACTGGCAGCCCAAAGCGGCGCCGACCACGACCTGGAACCCCGTCTCCATGGTGACACACACAGACTTTTCACTGTAGTGCTCGTGATGTCTGCTTCTGCTTTATTGATGGTTTATTTTACTGCCAGATAGCCGCGTTCGCTGCTGTGTTTTTGCTGCTTTGTGCTCATTTCTTATTTGGTTCTGA
>JBAJHX010000049.1:9067606-9084532 GCA_037176925.1 Amniataba percoides | reverse complement strand
GGTTTATTTTACTGCCAGATAGCCGCGTTCGCTGCTGTGTTTTTGCTGCTTTGTGCTCATTTCTTATTTGGTTCTGACGGCCCGTTTGTGTCTCCTCAGCCACCGTCAATCATGGCCTTCCCTGCCACCACGCCCACAGGCATGATGGGATATGGCATGGTCAGTATAATGTGTGGCTCTATCAGCATTTCTCATGTTTTACATTCTGAACTGAACGTTGCTTTTGTTTTGTTTTAGTTTTTTTGGGGGTAATTTTTACATGCTTTTTTTTTTTTTCTTATTTAGAGAATTAATTAAAAGCACTTAAACTGGGTCAAGTGAGCTGTTGTTCTGCTCTTGTGAATATTCTCTTAAGTTTTATTTAAAAAAAAAGAATTCTCAATAGTTTTAATATAAAATGGACTTGGCACATAAATAATTCATATCTGGCAGGCCCAAGGTTGTTTTCTTTTTAATTTGGAAATGAAAATAAACTTTGCCTTTCATAACCACATTTTTTAAACAGCAGAAGGTGCACAGATTGTTGAGCACTGATCTTGAGATGCTCATGTGACAAGTCTTCACTTAAATTACGTGGAATAAATGGCAGTTTGTGTAGAATTTCTACAATCTCAAGTTTAGTGCCCCCAAGTGGTTGTAAGAAAATGTAAGAAATCACAGCTATGACTGAAACAATCAGCCGCTCAATACAAAATGACTCTGCACAAAGCAAAATAATGAAAAATATTACGGCTTCCAGCTTTTCAAATGTAACTTATATTGTCAGTGATCTCTGTGACAAATTCTCAATATTTTCCAATGACACACTAAACATTAAAATGGATCAAAAGTAATCCAAACATGAAAATAAGATGTATTTCTAGCTCTGTTCACACACACTTTCTACACAAGGTGGTTTTAAATCTGTAAATCAGCTGAGTGAAATTCACCATCGCTGGAATAAGTTCTCTTGTCTCTGTTCAACACGCTGCAGCCTCCACAAATGGGCTCTATGGGGATGATGAATCCACCCACCATGATGTACTCGCAGCCTGTGATGAGGCCACCCAACCCCTTCGGCTCCGTGTCTAGTGCTCAGGTGGGTGCACGGCAGTCTGACTGCTCCACCGAGCTGCTGCACAATGAAGTCAGTATCTATTTGTTCAGTTATCAGGTTGAGTAAATAGGTGTATCCATTGTGCTGTGACGTGTACCATAATTAGTCAGTGTGTAAGCATTGTTGTCAGTGTGAATACTGCCGAAGATGATGACAGTTTTAACAAAACACCCTTCACTCTCTCGAGCTGAAAGGGACAAAACTGTGAATCATCTCCGTTGTTTTGACTCCCTGTTTTTCCCCCCAACAACTCCTTTTTATTAACCCTTCTTTCATACATCTCAGCTGCTCCAAACTAATCTCATCCCTCCTTCAGTCTCTGTACTGACTATCTGACTTCTCCTCTGGTCCTCCTACTTCCTGTATTTCTTCCTGAAATAGCCCTCCGCAGCCTCTAGTCCTTCCAGCCAGAGTCCTCTCCGAGCCCCTGGACAGGACCCGTTTGCACACCTCTCTCTCAAGGATTTCTTGTAGAGCATCTCTTTAGGTACAGCATGCTCTTTGCTTGCGGGTGCACCTGCATGCGTTGCATGCCCCGTGCTAATACCCTTTTGTTTCTTTTTGATTTTTCCATACTTGATGTCTCTTCCATCTGATTGATGCAATGTGTATTTTTCTCATTAATTCTGTTTCATCTTGACCTTTTGTTGTTTGAATTTCTTGCTTGATTTCACAAATTTATTGCATCTCAAACATAGCCAGACTCATTCTGACCCTTTGTTCTTCCATTGTTGTCACACATTGCTCAAACCTGTTATTTTTTTTCTGAAGCTTAATAGCGATTGTTGAATTTAACTTTTTGACTGTTTGCTAAGCTCTGACCCCTGAAGTTACTGCTCCTACTTTTGTCAAGCTTTTCACAGCAGTTTACAGTGATGACAGTTTTAAACTTCATAGTTGTGTTTTAATCAATGGGACAGGTATAGAACGAAGTAGCCTTTTCGTTTTTAAGCTAACATTAGCAACAATGTTCAATGTTCTCAGCTGTCAGGCCCAAAGATCCTAGGCAAGAAGTTATTATCCTCCCTAACTGATGATCCATCTCAAAGTAAACAGTCTTGTTCTTATATCAGCTCAGTAAATATGATGAGTAAAAATGTAAGCTCAAAGATGACCAACCCTTGGCTGCTTTGCTTAGCTTATTATTTTAAAAAGATAATTAGCATGCCCAGCAAACTAGTTTACAGCCAACAGTAAGAGAAATAGAAAAAACTCTTTATGCAGATCTGGCTGATGTGTTGAATTAAAGGCATTTATGGTGTTTCCTCAAGGTTCCTCAGATCCAGTAGAGCAGGACAGTAACTTTAAATCCTGATAGCATCTGGGAAAATTAAATAGTGCACAACTGATAGACTTGCCTGTTTTTGCTCTTTACCCCATCAAAATAAAGTAGTCAGTTATTGATGAAGTCCTTTGTCTTGAGAGTATGCTAATACTGTTGCTTGTAAACTAGTTTGCTGGACATGCAAACTGATGCAGCTTACACGAGAACAAATGAACACACATTGAAAGGCTAAAAAGAGTACAACCTGCCTGACTGCCCCCCCATGACCTCAGGCTATTTTTGGACAACGCTGTTCTGGGGAAGAGTTTAGCAAACAGTCAATCATCCTTATTGATCATCTCTCTCCTCCTCTTTAGCCTTTCACTAATGTCGCCTGTTGCCTCTCTTGCAGATGCAGTTCATGTAATTTGAAGAGAAGTGTCTCTCGGAAGATGAAGCACTTAGCAGCAAAGCTTTGTCCTTGTTGCAGTCTAACTCTTCTGAGAAACATTTACACACACCCCCAAATACAGACATGTCAAGAACACAATGGTGCAGCGACTGTCAGAAACCATGGAAACCATGTCCACAATGACGTTTGGCGATAGCTCACACCCATTATTCTGTAACTTGTCCAAGACGTCGAGTGCTGCTGCTGTCTAAAAACCCCCCTTAAAGAGGATTCCTTGTCCATTTTACAGTGTAATCTGTAAAGATAGTTATGGGTGCTGAGAAACTTTGATGTTATGTATTTGGACAAACTGTGGTCGGATATAAAGGCTCGATGTTCAGTGGGGAGGGGGCGGAAGGAAAAAAAGGAGAGCAATCCTTCCCTTTCTTGACCCGATCATCAGTCATCCATTCCCTACAGTTATTTAACTGTCACTAAGTAGTGATGCTAATGGCGTTTACACCTGTTTAGTTTTTGTCTTTTTTACCGTGTTTACAGTAGACATTCCTTGTGTGTTGTTTGTATTTATTTATGATTATTGGTTTAAGATTGGGGGGGAAAAAATAATGTAAAATCTACAGTACATCGAACACCTGTGGGAGTGCTTCAGCGTTAAACAAGGATCTCAGACTATCATTGAGAGGTAGAGTTAAAAATAGCTATTATATAAATTACACCTATTAAGCGGAATGATAGAGCACTAAATATTCTACGAGTTTTGTGTTAAGAAAATTTTCTACTAGATGAAAGATTTCACAATCTCCGTTGTACTTAAAGTGCAGGGGTTAGAGTATGAGTCAGTTAACAGTATATAGTCGATTCTGTGCCTAGGGTTTCTTGCAATGGATCAGTTTCCTGTCTAGAGAAAAAAACAAAAAAAAAAAACACGGCATCCACGAATCTGAAGCGTCGCACTGGGTGGTGGGCTCCATTTGCTTTAAGCTTGGCATGCCATTGACTCACTGACCGTATTCAAGGCTGCCTTTACTCTGAATGTGAAAGAGTTGTCTTCATGTTGCACACATCTTTCCACACTACAGTTCCTCAGCGGGAGTCGAGGGAGGGGTGATGGGTGGTGGGTGGGTGGGGGGCAGGGTGGACATTGCGGGTTTAAGGGGTTGAGAGGGACGGAGTGTGTCTGCTTGCTGGTTAGCCGTTGCTACGCTAATGGGGATGGGAGGGTCACAGATTTGATGTAAATTAATTGTATAAAAGATCCAGAGGACCAGGGCGGAGAGGAGGAGCACTGTTGATCGGTGCTCTGTGTATATAAAAACTGACTGTTCTTTGAGTTCAAAAAGTGAAAGATGTATGAAATATGAAAGCAATTCAATCAAATTTGACTCTACCTAAGTTTGATTCAGGATATTCTCTGCGTTTGTCTCCGCAGATATTTTCTTTATGTAATTAGAACGTGTAGCAGACAATGACTGAAGTCTTTTCTTTCTTTTACAAATAAAGAGCAGCTTCCACAAACTACTGTTTATGCATGTTTCTTATTCAGGTCAATGTTGGAAGGATTGTGGTACACAACACATTCACAGAAATCAGATACACAAACCTAAATCTGGAGATTTGTACTGGTAAGTTTCAGGCTGTCAGCCTGTCTTTATTCATATGAGTTATAGAAACACTTCAGATAATAATTAGCACGTTAGATATGACTCACTTCTTGTCATTGTATGTATAAGCCCTTCAGAAACATGCATGGTCCTTGGTATACTTTGGTGGTGATTAAATACTCTACTATTAAAGGAATATTCACCTACTGTGGCAAGCCAAACAGACTAAAGTCCAGTGACTGTAAATTGTTCTCTGGGTGTCTTAAAATTCATTTCAGGTGGTCACAAGGTAAAATTTTGGTGTCTTTACACCCTTTAAAGTCAGCTCACAGCAAAATTCATAGTTTATCGTTCAAGTAAATAAACACGTCACGATTTAAGTTTTTTTTGGGGGGGGGGTTTTCTGATCAACAACAAACCAGGTGTTACAGCCATCATTGGTGGAATGTAACATTCCACATTAACTCAAGTACAAATTTGCGATTTCTCTTTTTCTTATGTCTTTTCATACTTCATAAGTTAGTTGTTCCTTTAGATATTAAGATTTTTATAAACAGAGCATGAAGGTGTTGGGTATTAATATTTTAAAAAATAATCTATTATAAACTATAGAAACTACAGGTGAAAATACTTTTAATGAGTTAGTCAATGAAGAGAAAAGCAATAGTATTTCATGCCATTAATAGCTATTTATATTCAATGTAAAAAACATTTCATGTTTTCGGTTGCTGCTTTTGCCTCGTAAAATAAGGGACTGCTGGTCTGATGAAACACACACTGAATGTGTCACTGGGTAGTTATGATGTGAATCATTAGTTCCAGTCAGATACCAAAGCGTTAAAAAATATTCGACACCTTAACCAGCTACAACAGCACAACCCTGCTTTGACATGAATTACCAGATCCAATGATATCTAATATAACAATCAGAGGACCAAGTATTTAAAGTTAAAATGTTAAGTGCATTTTCTAGATTACAACTGACATACTGTGATTCAAGTAACATTTTCATTTTAGTTTTACTTGCAAAAGACTTTTGACAGTGTGGTGTTTTGGCATTGGTACTTGTACTAAAGGATCTAGATCCTTTGTCCACCTTAGAGTCACTCAAAGTGGGACTACTGTCTGTTTAAGACCTTCAAACGCAGTATTTGTACTGTGTTTTGTGAGCATACACTTTCTGCGAATGCCTCAGGCTCCTGGCACTGCCTGTGGGGATGTTCACACCCTTTTGTCAAACACACTGATGAAGTGAACCTGTGGAGACACCTGCTGGACAACACCTGCCACTACAGCACAGATGAAATACCTCAGTTTGAGTAACAAACAAAAAGAAGAAGAAGGAGAAGATGAAGAAAGAAGAAAACATACACCTTGTCTTTCACGCCACAAGCAGCTTCACCAGCCTGAAATGTGTAAATGACATGAAAGAACTGTTTGCTGTTTGCTCTGCTGTGGCTGCACATGTCAGGTCCTCCCATCCTCCTCTCAGTCCGCCCTCCTCTCCTCAGCTCCTGTCACAGTCCAGCTCATCTGGCAGCAGCAGCAGAGCTGTGGAGGAGATCAAAACTTCAGCTCTCTCGCTCTCTCTCTCTCTCTCTTTGTTTTCTTTTTGAGACATCAGGATGGGAGTCACATCAGTTTGTGAGCAGCCTGCACGAGTCCTCTGAGGTAGGAGACACTTCAAATCCAAAGTTGCCTAAAGACTGACAAGTACTGAGATGATTCTGATGATTAAAGATGTCCAGGGATCAATAAGATTTTTATCTATCTAATAAAAAAACAGTTAGTAAAAATCTTATCTAATATCACATTATAACTTATTTGTTGGTATATTTAGTTATTAGACTGAAGCTAAAGTAACCAGTTACTTTAGTAAATGTAGAGGGAGAGTAAAATATAATAAATTGGCAGAAAATGACAATAAGGTACAAGTGAACTCAAACTGTGTTTAAGTGCATTATTTGAGCAAATACACTTAGTTACTTTCACCACTGTCATGTAACATGATGTAACAATTTCTTACTCAAACTGGATCAGTAAAGAAATCCTTCACAGCAGCAAAGACGAACTTTCCTTCATGTGTGCTCCCTCTGGAGCCAAGTTTAATTGAATTAAATGTAGTCTGTTGAAGAGAAAACAACAAGTAAACAAAGGAGACGTTTCCAGCAACTTCTTCACTTGAAGAAGTTGACTGCAGCACACATTGTATCATGTTACTGTCAACCACTGTGTAACAAGGTTAAAGTGTTGAGGCTTTGAAAATGTTTCTCACTGTTTGTTCATTTCCATGCAGAGATTGTACTTGTTGTGTTAACAGCCAGTCCCCTAAAAAAACATGCAAACATATCATTACTTTATGGTGCGTTATCAGAGGTGGAGGCGGTGCTCAGTTAGTATACTTATCCATGCAGCAATGTAAAAATATTGAATTACAAAGAGAAGTATATATACACGTTATAACTTTTTTATTAGTTTTTTGTTGACAAATATACATAAAATGATCAGATGTCACCACACCTGTTCTGCAGTTATCTCATTATATTAATGATATTTTAATGCTCATGCATCAATGTGTACACAGCATTTTACTGTTGCAGCTGCAAGCTACTTTGATCTACTTTATATACAGACAGGTACTTTAGTTCGGTGAGTTCCCAACCTGAGGGTCGGGCCCCTTCAAAGGGCCAGAGAATGGATTAAACTATTTGACCTCTTTGGGCCTCAAACGGTCTGTGTGGTGTCAGATGCCAGAAAGGTCAGACACCACTGAGTAATCAACATCAACACAGTATTTTACACTTCTCATAGTTTATCTTTATGTAAAAGCTTAATCTGTAAAGAAAGTTGAAACTGTAGTCAAATGAATTTTCTGCAAAGTAAGGAACGTTTTGGATTAATGTAAAGTGCACAGTTTTTCCCTTTGAAATGAAGTTGAAATATAAAGTTGCATAAAATGGGTATACAAGTATTTTAAGATTTTACAATTAAGCACCCTTACACAGTATCGTTACAGAGTTAATTTACTTTCCATCTCTGTGCAAAACAGATACAAAAGCTACATGATGACTTTAAAGTTGTAACTCATTTGCAAGAATCGTTGGAGATGTTTGATCGAAATGGATCTAATCAGGAACTCGCTGTAATTCAGCATGTGTAAGACCTTTTTATGTCTATTAATACTGACTTTTCAACAAAGGAAATTTATTTTCCTGATAAGTTTCATTCCTTTATGGCATAAACAGGCTCAGGGGTGTGGATATGGGTGGGGAGGTCAAAGGGGGCAGGCCCCTCATGTGACCACAAAGATAGTAGAATAAATAGCTGTAGATGCAGGGAGGGGCCCACAGAGGACATCTACGTACGGGTGGTCCAGAAGTTTGTGCTACTCTCCTCAGCGGCCTCGTAAAATAAGGGAACAGCTAATAAAAGCTTTGTAGGATGTGATGATGTGAATTTGTTGCTGTATGATTTGTCTTCCAGCTGGTGATCGTCCACTGCCGCCAAGCCTCTCCAACAACCGCCAGCCGAGAGAAACAGGAGGAGGAACCATGATCGACCTGAGCCACCTGACGGAGGAGGAGCAGGGGGTGATAATGACGGTGCTGAGGAGGGACGCTGAGCTGAAGAAGGCCGAGGAGGAGCGAATTAGGTAGATAGATATGTCGGGCCATCATCAGACAAAAGAAATCAGAATCTCGAGTTATTTTACACGAGCAGGAACGGCTTGGCCGATGCTTTAGCTCATCTTATGCAGCTAATGTCATTTTAATGATTTAATAAGTGCTCTGAGTGCCCGCTTTGTGAGAGGAGGCCTTTGTGGGACAGTAAACATGCTCGTCAAAACTTGTCTGGCCATAATAGAATAACACAATAACAGCTTGGCCGGACACAGACGTTGCCTGCATCACTGAGAGGCCTCAATGTGAGATGAGCAATTAGATTACGGCCAAGTCCACACGTGGGAGGGGATCATGCTGCTCTGACGGACGAGAATAGAAACCCTTAAAGGCCTCAGTGGTGAGAAACACCTCACCTATGAAGAGTGGGAGGATCCTGATGCCGCCTCCTCTCAAGAAAAATGTTAAATATCGCAGGTTAAACTTCAAGTCAGCTGCTCCTAACTTCACTGTTGAAGCTTCGGGAGGGGTCAAACATTCCTTGCAGTGTACGCTACATTCAAGGCTTGTTAAGACAAACAAGAGACCCCGTTATCTTTCCTCACCTCTCCCATGTGTGTGTGACACAAAGGGAAAAACTTCCCCATCAAAACATAACCATGCACGTAAACCCACGAAACGAGTCAAACAAACGCACCCTCTTTGGGGAGGCATTTCATTTTATTTCCAAGAGTCAAGAATGTCGTGAAACAATGTGCTGTTCTTTGTGAGTTTAATGGAATTGGCCGGCCAAGTTTTTCATCAGCGGGAGGCTGAATGCTCGCTGTGTCTCAAGCAGTCTGGTGTAAAAGGATTAAGCCAACAGCCTGTAATAATGTGCTACCCTTTTTTCACATGACCGCCGCGCTTCACCGTCCAGAGGAGAGATGAGTCGTTTTGATGCCTTTGATTTAATTTGATGGAAATGTTTTTTTCTGAATTCCTTCCTTTAGATACAACCATTTTGTGAAGCTGATGATGAAGCACAGGAAAACTATGTGGTGTCATAAAGAGTTGATTAAGTCATAAATATTGTTTGTTCCTCAGCGCTGAGCTAAGTGAACAGTGTAAAAACAAGAGGCCGTACAGAATGATGTTCAGAATAAATGAAACAACGGGGAAGAAAATCACAGAATCATTCAAAGATTTGAGCCCCAACAGGAAACCTGATCTACTTAATCTCCTCAGGTATGCCATGTCAACATTACAAGGCTTTGAAATAGCTGATGAACTTAGACATTTTAATTGAAAACATTTAGTTGTTTTCCAAACCAAATCTAAAATAATTCTCTAGCTGATGGGAAATCCATTTGCACACGTGGCATGAAGCACTTCAACACGCCCCGCTGAGGCCCGTCTCCTCTTTGTCTGTCCTTGGATTTATATTTCACCTCATATTTAGAGATTAGCGCTGCTCAAAGTGAATCTAAAAGGTGCCCGAGTCTCCATTCAGTGCAGCTTAAAGGGAGTGTCGTCTTGTGTTTGTTCTTTCAGAGGAGAGAGACGGTCTTTTTTCTGTCTCAGTGCCGCTGGGCTGGAGAGGTGCAACATCTTGTGTGCCTTTAATAACTTCAGAAGGGATTACCATTACTGCATGAAAAGACAATGAATGACCATACAGAAAAACCTGTCGGCTTAAGCATTTTGTACACGTTTCCTTTGTGATTTCGCTCCAGGAAACTGGAGAAAATACTGAACGGTGGCTCAGAGTCGGACATCAAGCGGAAGTACCTGACTGGAGAGTGGTTTTATGAGGCCAAGTCTCGGAGGCACATGGACAAGATCCACGGCTCGGAAATCATCCTGGCCTCCATGAAGCAGAGGAAAGCGGGTTTAGGTGTGTTGCTTCTACGCTGTTGACAAAGGGTGCATTACTGTACTTTACCCTGTCCCAGAATTTAGGTCGTCACCTCTTACCCAGCAGCAGGTTACATCTGAGGTATCAGAGGTATTTTCAGGATCTTCAGATGTCTGCCGTCAGTCAGAAAGTATAAAATCTTTGCCTGGGGGTGAAACCGTAGTTTAAATCCAACTTTTCACAGACTGCGTCGCCCACTGCTGGTGCCTGCTCAGAGGACTTAGTGAACGGTACAGTGGGAAAGATGATCAGAGTAAAGCGGCTCAGTTTGTCAAAATATTAGATTTAGATTTAAACCCTTGTATTGCTTCAGGCACTTTATCCTTCAGGGTGAACACTGACAACTGTGGGATCACAACAAAATCCTGCTGCTTGATGAACAGGTGAAAATGTAATGCTTTGATGAAGGTTTTCTTACAGATTGCAATGTGAGTGACATAAAGGAGAAAGAAAGAATTCAACATCTGACAAAAATTTAGCATGTGTTAAAATTGATTACACAACTTTTGTTATTCCTAAAACTCCTGTCAGCTCAGCTCCTTTCCCTTTTTTCTTTTCTGCTGCAGACGGGTCTCTTAGAATGGAAAGATCCAGGACACCCAGCAGTCGAGGCTCAGACATCGTCGCACCACCAAAGCCCGCCAGATGTTTGGAGGCTCTCCAGCCGCAGGAGTACACAATCCTTTCCTATTCACAGATGCACCTCACAGTCTGTCCATGGCCTCCTCGTGCTCTTCGTTTCATGTTCTTATTCAGCCTGTTAAAATCAGGCACTAACTATACAGATTCCTTCAAGTTTCCCTTAGAGATGCTACTAAAAAGGTCAAATTCAGAACAAATAACTCAATCAATTTGACATACTGTTTTAGCTCCTCTCCCTCTCTTTCCCACTGTATCAGTGCATATTTATGAGTGTGTGTGCGCAGTGTGTGCAGCGTCTTGTGACTCAGCCTGTGCAAACATAGGTGTTGCTATCTGGGAGCCTGTTTTAGCAGCAGCTAACTGCTCATTCCAGACAGGATGTGGTCTGACTGTATGAAGGGAAAACAGGCTTATAGTTTAGTTGGAGTGAGTAAGTGAATAGAGCTTTTAGCATAATTACTCTAAACGAGAGGTGATGAGGTTCTTTCTGAAATTCAGTTTCTCCCAAAAGGATGTTACTGTCTTGTTGCTCTGAACTATATGATTATGCCAGCACGATGATGTTTCAGTTCTTTTATTTTTCGAAGTAGCTGGATTAGTGTGACATCTTAAATATGGTTACAGTTTGTGGCTTTGCAAACAACACAAAATATGCATTTAAGTTGCTTTGTGCCAAAACTGAGACACATTTAACACCCTTCTTTTACAAGTTGGGTCAATATTTGATTAGGCCAATCTTCTGTACTTTGCGCAGAAGGCCTCAAATTTCCTAAACATACAATTGATACATGAATGTAATTGTTCCAAACTCTATATGATGATGCTGGGTTCCTTTATTTTATTACTGCATTACATGAATTTTGAACACAATTACTTCAAGAATTGTATCCTGTAATATCCATCTATCTTCTTCTGCTGCAACATACAGATATTGTGTTTATCTTAGCAACTGTTCCCTCTTACTTCTCTCACAGTTTGAGAGAAGTATTTTTGTTGTTTAGGTTGGGTATCTTTGTCTTTGATATCAGAATTATTTTCGAGTCAGCAGGCCCCAGTCATGCACATGGCAGTGTGAATTTAAGAAAAAATTCACAGCCCTTGCTGTTGATTTGCCTTGTTGTTTTGCAGCAAACTAGTCATGAACTTGTTTTTATTTCTATCAAAATTACCTTCCCAGACTAAACATGTCAATTTTTGTCTCCCGTAGTGATGCAGAAAAAGAGAATCTAAATTCGGCGGTCCGCTCTCCAAGAACGGTACACATATAACAACTCTTTTCAGCATGTTTGTTCCTATCTGTCATGTTTGTAAAAGCCATACTGCAGTTTTGTAATGTAAAGCAATACTTCTACTACTATCGTTTTTTCCTTCAAGCCAAGACACAACCCTTTCAATCGTGCTTCCCTTATTGTTGTTGAACGCCCTGAAAATAATAATGACGTGTCAGCCAGTCGAGACCCGGAGTCATCTGAAACAGGTTTGAACTGCAATTTAAAACAAGCAGATTGACATGACACATCAAAATAAATGTGGAAAGTGATGACACCACATCAAATGTATGTTCTAAACTGAGTCTTTCTTCTTTGTTTCCCTCAGAGCCCATTTCTCCACTGAAGAGGGCCCCAGCAGGAGAGACCAGTCAGACCTCAGGGGGCTCCGTCACATCAGAGGGCTCCTCTGTAGGCTTCAGGCCAGTGCCAAAGAAGAGGACATTTCTCTCAAGACGTACCTCCAATCAGTCAGAAAGCAATGGCCCAGGGTCAGAGGCTCAGGGAGCATCAGCAGGGGTTGTTCCTGCCCCGAGACGGAGCCTCCAGCGAGGGTCCAGCGGGAGCTCGAACCAGTCTTACATTAAGGGCCAAGATGAAATGCCTCAGACAAGTGTACTTCCTCATAAAGTTTCTCAGCATGCTCAGCCATCCAAATCTTTAGAAAACTCCCACCAGCCACCCTGTGATGTATCTCAGCTGTCATCTAATGCCAGTTCTGAGAGAGAAAGAAACACACCTTCTATAACAAGAGACAGGTCGGTGGACGATTCCTCCAGCGACTTTAACCCAAAGGTTTTAATCAAACCCACTGATCCTTCCAAAGCAACTCACAACCTGCACAGTTTCAGACAACCCACCTACACCATGAGCGATGTGTCCATCAGCAAAGAAATCCCACAGAACATTGATGAAGGAGAAGATAAGACACAAAGAGAACATGCAGCTGCAAACGCCGTCATCCTGTACCCCAGAAGCATTCAGGATTCAGATAGAGAAAACAGTGTGGGAACAGCAATGAGGCAGGAAGACCTGAGTTTGCCTCAAAGCACCATGGGTAAGTTTTGTAACAAAGAAAAACTCTTACCTACTGTTTTATGCCTGAACTCATCTTTCAATAGCAACTAAGGCAGGTGGACCCTTAAAATGAAGCAATTCGTGGTTACTTGTGGTAAGAGTTGTGGGCAATCCAACCTCTGGCTGACATTTTCTTCTCAGATTGTTTCATTTTAAGGCTATTTCGAGGTTGGAAGAGATGAAACTGTGGTATTTCACAAGCATTTTCTTTCTAATTCCTTGACATGTTATGAAACCTTTCTTGGGATCAGAAACTAAATGTGGTTGTAGTTTCTTCTGTTCACAGAAGGTACATTTCTATCCATCTGTTTTTGTGCTCATTGTCCATTACTGAAATTGGGGTATAAAAGAAAAAGGCAGAAATGCCAGGAGAAAAAATATTCTTGGCTAAGGTGGCATAAAGGTTGTGGATGGAAAGACTAAAAGCTAAAATCATGAAATTACATACATATATTCATGGTCCACAGAGGATGAATTCATCTGACTGTGGCAATTCTCTGACATTTTGACTCAAGCGCCCCAGCAGGTCAAGTATTTTACTTGAGACATGAGACAGTGGTAGTTCTCTGAATATATTGTATTTAATTCTTGTTTCATACCTTTCTTTTCAGATCCAGAGCCTCCAGTATCCTATGATCTCAACTTTATTGACAAGTCTGACGATCAGACACAGAATAAATCAAATCAGACACATGTGTTTAAATTATCGTCCCAGACCACCAGTCCCACTGGTGATGAGGACTCCATCGCAAAAGTGCTGGATTGGTTCAGCCGCAGCACAGACAGCAGTGATTGGCTAAATACGGAGGACAGTCAAGAGACCACAAAGACTCCTGACAAACGAGTAGAAATCAGCAAATTAAGAGGCGAAGATTCATTAAGAAAAGATGCTGGTGATATTATAAGTGACAGAAAGAAGGAAACTTTAGAATTGAAGGGAAGTCATTTACAAAAACAGACCAATGACCATAAAGAGTTAAGAGCCACAGACAGAATAGGCCACAAGGAACCTAACGAAACACAAGAAGATGACACCAGAGAAAGAATGCGGTCACAGAAATTTGAAGATAATGACGATGAAAGCCAACCACCCCAAATCTCTCATCTTAAGTCATTCTGGGAGAAGAGCAACATGGGCCCTAAAATACTTATCAGCAAATCAATCACACCAAGAGACAAAGGAAACAAACCTGCTCAGCTATCAGCAGAGAAAGATGAGGAGAAGGTGAACAAACCCAACAGAGTATCTGATATGCCCCCTGTGTCTGGAATATACAATGGTAAGAGTATTTATAGGGATGAAAGAGAACAGCTGGTAGTCAGTCCACAGAAAGAAACTGGAGACAGTCTTCACTTAAATAATAACCAGCCGGTAGAAAGTTTGGTGACCAATACTTCACTACGAAAGAACAGTAATGACCCAACATACAACTCTGATTACTTAAAATTAGCATCCACTTTCCAAGTATCTGACCAAGGAAATTCAGGCACTGAGGCTTTATGTGTAACCAGACAAAGTTCACAGTCAAGGACGCCCATCCAGTGCAGACTGAGTCAAGATTCTGAGAGCGGCAATTTAGTCAAACCAAGTCCACAACCTGATACTATTTCCCAGTCTAGAGAAACCCTTCTGCAAAACGAACTACCCAAGACTATATCAGTATCTCAGCTTGATACAGATCTCCAAACAAGGGACACCCCAGACTCTGAGAAGCCCTATTTGTCCAGAAACAGCCCATACATGGACTTCAAGCAAGGTCCGAATGATGTGCAAATAACACCCAAAACACCAGTGCATAGAAGTGCAAGCGGAGATGCTAAGAGGAGGGACAGTGAGGATAGAAGTATGCAATCAAACATGTCTCCAAAACGAAAAGAGGAAACATCAAATAAAGACGGAGTTAACAGACAAGGTTTACCACATCAAGACAGTACTGCAGAGAGGATAAAGCAGCTCAAATCTTTCTGGGAGCAAGAGAGGAACAAGCCTGTGTTTTATACAGGCAAACCTAAACCTCTCGGTGAGGGCAAAGTTGGTCGCGGTGCAAACCAGGCAAAACTGAACAAAAGATTTACAAAATCAGAGTACGACCTGAGATCAATTGGAAATGGCGGCAGTGATGAGGAAGACTCGGACAGAAATCATCATTTTACTGTGCTTCCCTTGAATCAAAGGATAGAAAAGTTGTCCCCTAGCCTCGGCACAAGCCGAGCACAATTCAATACTCTCCGTGACTTCTGGGATGACGCAACGTCAGATACAAAGGGATCATTTTCCTTTGACAAACCCAAAAGCCCCAAAAGGAAAGAACCAATAAGTTCCCAGCTTTCATCTCAGGAGCAACCAGCCTCTTTCGAGAAAACAAGACCAGCTGTCATGAAATCACCTACTCAGAGTCGCTCAAAGTCTCCTCATGATAGACAGTTTGGGTCAAGAGGAGCAAATGATAGCAACCAACTATCTACTTATGCCACAAGTGAGTCCAAAAGGAGCTTAAAAGACTCTAATAGAGAGGAGAAATCCACAAAACCACAAAGCAGTCCTGGAAAAGAGGCTCGTTCTCCAAAAAGCAGAAAAGACAGCTTTAGCAATTTGAGCAGTCGTGCAAATGCTATGCGTCGTGCCACCAGCATGTTTTCTTTGAGTGCTCCTGATGAAAGCGATCAAATGGAGCTGAAAATCGACGTTAGCCCCGTCCATTCCCAGAGCAGGAAGCAGAGGCAGAACACAGAAAAAGGCACAATGCCGAAAAGATCATCAGAGGAAAGCGAGACCCTGACTCCACGTGCGCGAGCATATGTGCCCATAGATTACCGGCATTACCTGGGCATGACAGACAAGACCAGCGTCCACACCTCCCTCGCCCCTGCTCTTCAGGACGAGGGATCAGAGGGCAAGTCTGGGTATGATTTTGACCTGGGTGGGCCAGTGAGAGCAAGCACTCCAATGAGCTCGGAAGAGCGATACAGCAGGAAGGGCACCAAGATAAGTCAGCGCCCCCTGTGGGCGACCTACAGCAGTTCAGACACGGGACCGGAGTCATCTGTGAGCAGCACATCAGAAACCTGGTCCAACTCGAGGAACAGCTCAAACCGTGAGCACCAGTTTCCTTTTTTCACAGTGTAATATGCATAATCGTAGACATATTCTTGAAATCTTTGATTTAAAGAAGTCACAGTCTTAACTTTATGGCTGAAAGTACTTGTAAGTTAAAATATAAAAGTTTGCATGGACATTCATTTAAGGTGGCATTTATAATTTTAGATAACCATAATAATCATGATGTAATTTTAGATTTTCATTTGTTCAAATAATAAATTAAAAATAAAATTTATATATGACATGATAAATATGACACAATGCTGAAAAACAAAATGTTGCTTACGAATGAAAAAAGTTCACACCAGTGGGAGAAATGTAAATTCATTTTTAGAGAAACAGCTAGATGAACCTGTTTCTAGTCAGTAACGCTGTTTAATTTAACTAGAATAACTTAAAAATCTGGATAAAAACAGGGGAAAAAAACAAGTTTAAGATCTCCTTTACAGTAATACTTTCAGCAACTTTATGACATACAATATGCATAATTTTTAAAATAGTTAAAAACAAGGCTGTTTTTAGATCTGTCTTGAAGGATTCCAGTTTGCAAACTTGTGAACAATTAATATTACTCTGGGTTGGATCCAGCCTCTCATGATATCATTGATATCATGTCCGTATCGAGTTATCTCTGTTGGCTGAAGCAAATCTCTGTAAACATTGTGTGTGCCTACAGTCAGCTGCCCATGTTTAATTTGTGGGCTGGGAGAGATAAAAACTGTGTTTCACAGACCTTCAACACAGGCAGTTTCATGTCAGCTTTCTTTCACGGTAGTTTTAACAGCTTTGAAGCAGCAGCTGTATTTATATGTCCCTCAAACAGTATGAAACACAATACATACAACGCCTAAGGTTTAATGAGTTGCGCAATTCATACCCTCTTTTTGGTAATAATAACATATAACATTTTATGTCAGCAAACAAAAAACAAAGATCTAAGACTTAACAT